>JAANYP010004003.1:664553-953089 GCA_020465985.1 Centrapalus pauciflorus
TCTATTCTCTTTGATCTTCAATTTAACTTTTATCTACACATTACAATTTGGGATTAATTGTGTTATCTTTAATTCAATATTTAATTCCATCCTACAAATTAATTATCTTGCATCCTATACTATACTATACAACAATTGTATGATGAAATTTAAAAATTGTTTTGAGCGAGATACCTCCAGTTAATTATGTATACAAATTAATTATCTTGAAAAACTGGGTTCTAATGTCCAAATTTCACTAAACCAATAAGAAAAGAATAACTTGAGGTTTTTTATGGAAAAAAATAACATGGAGGGACGAAAACACAAAAAACGTGAAAACATGTTGGTTTTTCTGATAATAAACCCTTTAGTTAGTTAATTATGTATACATACATCTAGGTTTTTTCTTACGATCGATCATATTATTAATGATATATAGTTGCTAAACCATTTTACCTACTACTTTAGGTTTTTCCTTCTACTTACTCTAATCAAACATTTCTTAATTTCATTATAACTCACCTACATATATAGAAACTGAATCAATATTGTCGATCAATTACTTTTATTTATCAATATATAATTTATAGTATTTTTTTATATAAACACATACATATGAATCTAACAAAATGTATATGTCTTTTTTTATTGATTTAAATAAATTATGACAAATAATACGTTTGTGTTTTGACATATGTGCATATTATTTTAAATTTTAAGCTTAATTAGCATATATGTTTTATAACCGGCACATGACTTAATTTATAACTAACTATATTACAAATATACCCACCCCCTTCCCCCCCCCCCCCCTCCCCTCCCCCAACACACACACCCCCTCCCCCCAACCCAAAATATATCATTTGCATTCAACTTATTATATAGAAGAAATACAAATAACCTAAGAAATCAAATCAACTAAACAAAAGGAAACCAGATCAATTAAACAATGAAACAAATCAACTAACTAAACATGATATTTGTCCGTTAATATGTCCTCATGGTTTGAGCAAAAAGATCGTGAACACTCAAGCTGGAATTGAAGTCAGCAAACAACAGGGACGTACGTAAGTGCCTTTATGAGGAGGAGTAGACTTGGTCGGCATTAAAGTACGGGAACCGGAGCAAAAGCAATAGAATAGAAAATAATTATATAAGGTCTTTAGCCGGCAGGGATTAAAGGCAAAATGTTTTAGCGGATTTGCGAACGTACATCCTCTACAAACATGATGAACATAATACTCCTTTTTTTGTTGTTGTTTTCATATTTCTTTCTCACCAAGCATGATGAACAAAAGTTTGGGTTTAAAACAATGCAAAGATATTAGGGAGACATGAAAGGCAAGGAAGTGAAGCAAAGATATTAGGGAGACAGAGAAAAATTTTGGGGTTTAGAAAAGGCAACGGTGATCGAGGAGCAGGATATTGCAGCAGTGTGATAAAGGCAGAAGTGTTGGGTTGCAATGAAGAGAGAGGAGAAAAGTGGCAACCGATGGTGAGGCTTTGGGTGGGCACCATCGGGAGGGATAGGATTAGAGATAAAGCTCTGATACCATATTAACAAATAAATATTTCCTCTCAATGTATCATTTGCATTCAACTAATTATATATACGAAATACAGAGAACCTAAATAAACCAAATCAACTAAACAAAAGGAAACCAAATCATCAAAACAAGAAAACCAAATCAACTAAACTAAAGATGATATTTTTGTCGTTAATACTAACAAGTGATGTTTTAACACATACAAATACAAATAATTAATTTTCTCTTAATATCGATAATTTAATAGTAACTAGGGATGTTCATAAAAATCCGAATCAGAGTATCCGAAATAAAAAACCGATCCGAAATTTCGGATTCGGATAGTAAAATTCCAAATTATCGGATATCCGAAAATCCAAAAATTTTTATTTTAAAATTTTATATATCTTTAATATTGATTATTTATATAATATTGAGTGTCTAATATTATTCTAATGTATATTTTATAATATTTTATAGTTTTATCTTGGTATTATAGATTTATTAACTAATATTTTATATATTTTAGTTTTCTTAATCTTTTTTAGTTGTTTTGAGTAAAATAATTCCGGATAAATTTAGTTTGTGATATATTTATCTTTAATATGTATTAGGATATATGAAATTTTATTTTAGATATTTAAATATTTGATTTAAATTTTTTAAAAAAAGTTGGAAAATATAAATTTTCTTAATCTGATTTCGGATATCTGATTTTGAACACCCCTAATTAACGGTAACAACTAGTTTTTTAAGTTTATCAACAAAGTTAAGTTTTCTGTTAACTCATTAATCATATATATGTACGATGCACTAAAAATAATTAAATTGTGTGGGAAGATGTAAACAACTTTATAGTTTTGTAAACGTCATTTTTCATGTCCTTTTGTTTTACATATTTGAACCAGGTCTCACAATGGATCAATCTGGATCCAAATCCAATTACATGTTCTAATAGATCAAAACAAATATTCCAATGATCCATTTCAAGATCCAATAGGTTAATCTATTTAGTAGGATCAACAAGTATATCGATCCCTTATCCGTTTGGATCAATCCATTTAATTGATGTGTATATTACGTCACTTACCACATACCACCGCCACACCGGCCCCGCCACCGTATTCGTCGCCACCTCTGTCATTGTAGCCACCGCCCCGCTGCTGCCATCGACATTGCTCCTAACGCCACCACTATCACAATTACCGTCGTAGTCACGACCACTGCCACCGCCGTCGCTTCCACCACCGTTACCGCCACCGCCGCTATTGCCTCTAACGTGGTCCCACCACTAACGCTTCGACCACCGTTGCTGCCACCTTCCCCACCGTCGCCATCACAACGACTGCCACCAACACTACCGAAGGTTACTTCTGTCGCTGCCATATTGGGGTGGGTAGGGTGGGTATGCTAGGTTGGGTGGGTGGGTTAAGGCATAGACTAGTGGTTGAGGTGATGGAGAACCATAGTAATCGTAGGGCGGGTGGGGTAGCGTATGATAGGGGTAAGGGTGGATCGGGTAGGTAAGACAAGGTGAGGTAAGGTAGGGTAGGGCGGGACGATGTTGGTGGTTTTAGGGTAGGGTAACGTGGGTGGATAGCTGGGAATGAAGTAGGCTACGTTGTGGGACGGACTATGGTAGAGGTGGTTAGAGTGGGATGTGGTGGTAGGGAAGTGGGTAGAGTGAAGGTAAAATACGAGTAGGGTAGGTAGTTGAGTAGGTTGTGCTGGGTAGGTAGGATAGGGGTGATGTGGTGTGGTGGGTGAGGTTGGTAAGGTGGGGTGATGGTTGGGTAGGACACGCCCGATAGGATGGATGGGGTGGGTATAGAGTGGTATGAAAATTGAAAATTTAAATTGATCTATCTAAATTATTGGGATCACAAATCAAATCATGATATTGGCTAATGGATCAAATTCATTATCTATTTAATTGGATTATAAATCTGTTTGATCATGATCTAATCCAATCAAAATCTATCCATTGTCAGATTTAATTAAACTGTAAGTCTATAACATTATTTATACATCAAATCATTAATTATTCTTTTTAACTAGAAGTTTTGTTAGCGTATATTGTCATTATATATATATGACTAAATTACATAAATGGTCCCTGTGGTTTATATGAAATTACGGTTTTAGTCCCTGAAAGAATTTTATTACATCAGAAGTCCCTGAAATCGAAAAATTGTAACATTTTGGTCCCTTAAACTAACGGCCGTTAACTTGAGCCGTTAGTTTCAGGGGCATTTTTGTCTTTTTTCAGTTTCAATGACCATTTTTGTAATTTTTAAACTTTCAGGGACCATTTATGAAATTTTCATACTTTTCATATTTATATATATTTATCATTTCTTTCTTTTTTATAATTTAATTATCCAAATATAATATTTTATTTTTTATCCCTTTTGTTTTAATCATTAGTTTTTATTTTTATGTTTATTGTTATTATTGATGTTATTTTTTTATACATTACTATAATTATTTATTTAAGATTATTATACGATATACCTGGTTTATTTTTTTTTCAATTATTTATTGAGAATCCAAATATTTCTCTATTATTTTTTTTCATTTTAGAATAATAAAAATAAAAACTAGTTGTAGTTTTTTTCGTTCGGAAAATCTATAATCGAAATGATTTATTCCTTTTCTCCATTCAAAAAAATTCAAATAACGTGTTGAAGTTTTTATCGATTGGAAAAAATATAATCAAAATGCTTCGTAGTTTCTTCATTGCAAATAATTAATGAAATTTTGTATTCTAAATGGTTTGTAAAAAACAAGAATTGAAATGGTTCATCGCTTTTTAGTCAAATAAATTAAATTCTAAACAGTTTGTTGTTTTTATTGAAATTGTATTGATTTTTTTATCTACGTTTAATTAAAAATCAGAATTATCCTTTTGTTTGAAAAAGTCACAAATCATAACGGTTTACCATTTTTTGATCAAAAAAATTAAAATCAAAATGGTTCGTCAGTAAAATCAAGATGGCCGGTTATCGTTGTTTAAAAAATCAAAAATTATTATGGTTCATCGTTCTTTAATCAAAAAACTTAAAATCGAAATGGTTCATTATAATGGTTCACCGTTATGATTTTTGATTTTTTCAAACAAAAGAGCCATTCTGATTTTTAATTAAACGTAGATAAAAAATCAATACAATTTTAATTTTTTCAATAAAACAACAAACCATTTGGAATTTAATTTATATGACTAAAAAGCGATGAACCATTCCAATTCTTGATTTTTTTCAAACCATTTAGAATTAAAAATTTTATTAAGCATTTGCAATGAAGAAACTACGAAACATTTGATTATATTCTTTTTCCAAACGAAAAAAGATATAACACGTCTTTATTTTGAACTTTTTTGAATGGAGAAAAGAAATAAATCATTTCGATTTTAGATTTTCCGAACGAAAAAAAAACTACAACTAATTTTTATTTTTCTTAAATGAAAAAAAGAATAGAGAAAGATTTGGATTCTCAATAAATAATTGGAAAAAAAATGAAGCATGTATGCCATATATAATCTTAGATTAAATATTTATAGTAATACATTAAAAAAAAAAAAAGCTAACCTTAATAATAACAATAAAAATTAATAATTAAAACAAAAGGAATAAAAAATAAAAGTGTTATATTTGGATAATTAATTTATAAAAAGAAAAAGAAATACTAAGAATATATATATATATATATATATATATATATATATATATATATATATATATATATATATATATATATATATATATATATATATATATATAAACTATGAAAATTAAATTAAATTATAAAAATATTGTAACATTTTGGTCACTGAAAGTATGATATGTATATAAATGGTCCCTGAAATTCAAAAGGACAAAAATGCCCCTGAAACTAACGGTTCAAGTTAACCGCCGTTAGTTTCAGGGACCAAAATGTTACAACATTTCGATTTTGGGGACTTGTGGTGTAATAAAATTCTTTCAGGGACCAAAACCGTAATTTTATATAAACCACAGGGACCATGTATGTAATTTTGTCTATATATATATATATATATATATATATATATATATATATATATATATATATATATATATATATATATATATATATAGATTTAGGTTCAAGTGAATGAAATCACGCATCACATAAATGCACGTTCACATATATTGAAAATTATGTATGTGTACGTTCACATCACTTTTTAGGAGCTAGGAAATGCGAATGTATGTGAAATTTACATATTATCTTCATAATGTTTATTAAAACATATTTATGAAAAAAAATTAAAAAAAAAGGTTTTTTAAAGATGGTACCTCTTTTGGTACGCTGCATAATGAGTGGTACTCTCTCGAACTATATATATATATATATATATATATATATATATATATATATATATATATATATATATATATATATATATATATATATGATTTGTGTGAGTACCTAAAAAATGTAGAGTACCGTGAGTATCTGTGAACACACGAGTTTTAGATGTGAACATGCTCCGAAAAAAAAAGTTTTTATTTTAAAATTTTTTTGTCATATTCATTTAGATAAAAATAATATAAGCCTATTGTAAAATAATTACACACATTTACATTTCCCAGTCTATTAAAAGTCATGTGAACGTGAAAAAATTCATGTGAACATGCTTAGTGTGAACATACTGTCACAACACTGCAGTTCATGCGAACATGCACGTTTCACATAGTTATAGTGTGTGTTTGTGTGTGATTTTTTACAAGTAGTCTTGTATTATTAATTTAAACATGATTATGGAAAAAAAATAAAATTTAAAAATGGTTTTGAGCGAGATACCTCCGGTACTTCGCAAAACTAGTGGTACTCATTTGAACTCATATATATATATATATATATATATATATATATATATATATATATATATATATATATATATATATATATATATATAATTTCCTTCTGTAACTATATAGTACAATTAAGTGGGATCCATACTTCATCGTATCCACGTTAAAACCACACCATTAATGGAGTTTATTTATCTTATTTTAATGTATACACACAAATCTAGTGAATTTTAATTTTTATTGTTTGGAATATATTTGTATGTATTTTATGTATTTGTATAACACATATATTCCCCAACAATAATAACCACCCACATGTATCATGCTAGAAACGAAAACTAGCTAGCTTTGTAAGTTTTCCATTATAACCATATTCTTAAAGTGTAACACACACACATAGATATATGTAAAATAACTAGATAAAAACTATATATATCCTATACAACGCTTTTAGTATACAAATCATTTGATAAATTCTAAAAAAGTTAAGTTATTGCCATCAATGCAAGCTTGTTTAAGCATGCACATTTTTAGGTATAGCTAGGACCATTTGTTTGGCAACATTTATAGCTATATGAACAAAGATTTGTAGGGGAGATCTCCATTAAAAGGCCTCAAAATAATTATCAAGATTGCAACATCCTAACATATAAACCCACTTTAATCAAATGTAGTTATCAACCTTTCTTTAGATGATCACCATAACATTATTGAACGCCCCTTCATATCACAATAAGCTTCCCATATTTGTATATGCCATTAAGTTTGCGCTTCCGTGCTCACTTTGAACGGTTTGTGCGTGATTTGTTTGCATGTCCCTTTCATGATCCTTGCATCAATTATCATTATGGCTCAACACATGAATCGATGTGTTACTTAATCCGCTTTTAGCTATAATATAAATTTTGGTATTAACATTTTGCCAATAATAGCTTAACTATCACTTCCTTAATTTGTAATTAGGCTTGAACTTTAGAAGTTTAATATATATAATTACAGAACCTAAATTTGGTGTAGAATTGTAAAACCATATATTTAATGTTGAATATTCAAATTTATAACGTATATTTGATGTTGAATATATAAAATTCAGAGGTTTCAATGTTGAAAATGTAAGTTGGAAGACTAGAAAATACTCCACACATAAAAGTGTGAAGATTTGAACCTCTATTTTTTTAGTCACTTTTTTTATCCTTAAAAGGATGGAGTTAAGACGATTTTTAAGCATATTCTTATGTTTCAATATATACATTTTTGAATGTGTATTTTTGCTTGATGCGAACAAATGACACAGTTTTTGTAGTGTAAGGAATTCTATTATAAACCTAATCCTGCAAATATAATAAAACATATTAAGGTTTTATAGAAAGTAATAGTCAATTTTTACCAATCTAATCCTACTCCTAAATCTACATATTTTTGTCTACAGTGGGACCCGAACCTACAACATTGGAGTCTCCTCTAACATCTTGGTACCGTTAGACCACATGCTATATATAAAGTACGCGTTAGCAGGATCAAATCCTTTTGGTTAATCCATAAAGAAAGAAAACCCATATATCTTTTCAAATAAGTTGGTGGGGTGACAAATGGACCAGCAGGTTTAGGACACATATGTAGGGGATGTTGACGTGGACACCAGATGTATGTATGTTAGAGGCCAAGTGGCAAAGTTGGAGCTTCATTGACAAGAAATAATACGCGCGTACGTTTATGTATGGTTCACCTAGCTAGCTAATGCTTGTAAATTAAAGGACACTAAAAAGTTCGTTTCTAATCGACCGACTCTTTCACGAGTTAAACTATCCGGCCTTATGTGTACAATCAAATCTCATCTTATATTCAATCTCTTGCTTTAATTAAATAAAAAAACTTTTAAAATAAAATAAAATAATACTAGCATGCATTAAGAAATAATTGATATGCTTGTTATAATCTTAGATCTTTAATTTATTTAAAAACGTATTAACAAATTAATTTATATTTATGTTCAAAACTAGATAATATAATATTAAAGCTCTTTTTGGCTCGTGTAACAAAATTTAATTCATAGTACATAGTATGTTTAACGTTTACTGTTACTCATGAATGTAATATAACTTGTAAAATTTGTTAGGAATTTAAATTCTATTACAAATAGTTAGGAACCATAGATTTTATTGGAATTTAAACCAAGATATATATATATAAATAATTGTTATTCCTTTATAATTTATTGGGTTGTTACATAAACTTTTGTTATCGGTTTATTATGTAATAATTTGATTAGTTTTTAATTTATAAAGAATAATTAATTTTTGTGGTTTAGTTTAATAAATTGCTTATATGTTTTTCCAATTAATTTTCAGCAAAGGAAGCAAGACGTGTTTGCGACTGCTAAAAATTAAATTGTAGTTTAGTTGTTTGTTTATTGGAATATTTGAGGCAACCTTTTGGATTGGTGTTAAGTGCAGGCAAAGTCTTTTACAATGGTTGATTAAAGTCAAACACTGGCTGCCAGAGGAATTACAAGGGCGTAGACAAAACTCAAAAGGGGGAGAGATAGTTTTGTTTATAGTCTTCTCTCTTTATAAATTAATTATTATATGATTAATAACATTTTAATTATTACAAACTTAATTAACTAGAAATATATATATTATCATCCAAAAGAGACAAATTAATAATCATAAAAGGGTGCTCGATCATTAGATTATTGGAAATTAATTAGGTGGAAAAGTTCCATGCCTAATTTCGTCCATAGATTCTTTATTTGCTTAAACATCATGCATGGTCCATTGCATTGTGTATGAGAATTTAAAGCCTATATAAAGAAACCCTCCCCATCTCATTTTTCATATCATAAAACCCTTTAATTTAATATATATCCAACAAGTACCTTCATTAGCTACTAAACTTAATATGGCTAAACTCATCAAGTCTTATTACTTTGCTTTTGCTTTCACTTTTCTTCATGTTCTTGCAACCATGCTCACTCCTTTTGGAGTTGTTCATGCTACCACCGCATTTTCGATATGCACTCATACCCCTCATCCCGAAATTTGCACTTCTTTGATCGGAAAGACTAGTAATAAAGAAAACCCGTTAGAGGTTCGCCAAACAACCCTTGTGTCCGCTTTGGCTCAAGCCGAGCATGCCCAAAAGTTTGTTTCAACTATGGACTTAAGTTCTTTTGAACCAAGGGCTCAGGCTGCTTGGGCCGACTGTTTGGAGCTTTATGAGGACTCTGTTTATCAAATAAACCGTTCTCTTGGCTCCACCAATAGTAAAGACATCCAAACGTGGCTTAGCTCGGCTTCCACCAACCACGAAACATGTCAAAATGGTTTTCTTGATTTTCACTTGTCTTCCCATCATCAAACCTTAACATCTTCTTTAAGTGGCTTCTCAAAGTACCTTAGCAACTCTCTTGCTATAAACAAAGCCATAACTTCCTTACTTTTAAGTAGTAAACAACTTAAAGGGAGAAAACTCATGGCCAAAAATGACTTCCCAGAATGGTTGTCGAAAAGTGATAGAAAGCTTCTTGCAACACCCTCGGGTGCTTCATCAGCCAATATCGTTGTTGCTCAAGATGGTTCGGGTAACTTCAAGACAATATCCGAAGCCGTTTCTGCTGTGCCTAAACTTAGGAACGGAAACTCAAGGTTTGTGATACACGTGAAAGCTGGTGTCTACAAGGAGAATGTAGATATCAAGAGGACGATGCACAATTTGATGTTCGTTGGAGATGGTATGGGCTCTACGATCGTTACGAACAGCAAAAATGTGCAAGATGGTTCTACTACTTTCCGCTCAGCAACATTTGGTGAGTTTAAGGTTAACTTGTCACATACATCGATCTATTTGACCAAATCGTCGATAAGTCATAAGGATTTTTTTTTTTTTTCAACTAAATGTCATTCTCATGCATGCTGTTTTCCTTGCATGTCATTTAGTAGTTGATGTTATGTGTTATATATAATTAATTAATTAGGTATACTTTAATTAACACTCATATCGTCTGCCTGTGTGTGAATGTTAATTCCTTGATGAGAATTGTGATATATAATTAAAGTCTTCATAATAAATTTTAATTCATACCTTTATAATATGTTTTTATTTTTTATATAACTTATATAAAGTTGATGTATATTTTTTAGTTATGATCAAGTTCATGAATATCCACAAATTCACACTAATTCCATTTCTGTTTTAGTTTCTCTTTTCCAACATTTTATTGTAATAAACAATGTTTGCAAACTAAAAGGATAATTTATATCGTTCTTATCAATCTCAACCTGAAGAAAGGAAAAGAATCAGAAAATCAACCCGGCCCATGCATGATCGAACATCAATATACTATGTTTAATTAATTACAACAATTACGCATCTTAACGAACAAATGTATATGTTTTGTAATTATTTTACTAAATTGTTTACTATATATTTAACGAAAAGTTATTTGTAATTAATATCGTTCCGAGTTATAGTTCATGCATGTGTATATCGATCTGCAATACTATGCTTATTTATTTTCCTGCTTATTAATTTGTTGCTTCTTATATATGGACAATTACATAGGAATTAAGTCTTTGTTTTGTTTTTATTTTGTTTTGCATAACTTTAAATTTCGTTTATTAAAAGAAATGATATCAAATTATATAAAATATTATAACACGTACATGACATATTTAATATGTCTTATTCATTACTTTTGCATAATTAGTAGATATCCACGAAGGTGTATTTAGTCATATCCATATAGTTATGTATTTATTCTTTATTATTAATTTGGACATTATTTACCTATAATTAATATTGGATAAAAATTGTATATAATTTTCTGTATTCTAATATAGTAAAATTCAGAACCCATACGAAATAGATTCATATCATTTTTATACATAGACTTTAAAAAGGTTTATATATTCATTTGTCTTAATTTAATGATACTTTTAACCGTTTTAAGAAAAAAAATCAACTTTTTTAAAACTTTATATGTCATCATGTCCAAGTCAAATTAAATATCATAATATTGTGGTTAAATTTACAAGTACCATGTTTCCATAGCAGGAAATTATTTTATAATTAAATTAAAACTAAACACACACGCAAACTCAAATGTCAAGTAGTTCTAGATCGATGTCCTTTTATTTTCTTTTTTTTTTTTTTCCTATATGATATTGTATTTTAACAAAACACTTGTTTGCTTCAATCTTATGAAACAGTAAACAGTTAATCGATACTGATAGCTAGCCACTCCATAATTCCATATATATAATTAAGATAAATTCGTCAATGATTTTGACTTAAATAAATTACAAATTAAACTAAATTATTAAGATTCCTTTTAAATAAAGTTTTCTTTAATTAAAATTATCGTTTTGCTGAAATTTAAGGGCTGCATTAACTAAGTTGTTTGTTATGTCAACCAGCGGTATCTGGATCAGGGTTCATTGCTAGGGACATGACGTTTGAGAACACAGCTGGACCCGCCAAGCACCAAGCCGTGGCCTTTCGGTCCGGGTCGGACTTGTCTGTCGTATACGCATGTGATTTCCGGGGCTACCAAGACACTTTATACCTCTACTCTGGACGTCAATTCTACCGAAACTGTGTAGTATACGGGACACAAGATTTCGTATTTGGGAACGCCGCTGCCGTCCTCCAGACGTGCAACATATACGTACGAAAACCATTGGGTGGTCAGAAGAACACCATAACGGCTCAAGCCCGAACTGACCCGAACCAGAATACCGGGATCATAATCCACAACTCGGTTGTCGCGGCTGCTTCTGGTTTTGGAGGTTCGGCCGAAACGTATCTTGGTCGGCCTTGGCAGCAGTACTCGAGAACGGTGTTCATGAAGTGCAATATTGGCAGCCTGATCAACTCTGCCGGATGGCTACCGTGGAGCGGTAACTTTGCTTTAAATACCTTGTATTATGGTGAATATATGAACACCGGCGGTGGTGCTGGTACGGGTGGTAGAGTCAAGTGGCGCGGGTACCATGTTATCACCAGTGCGGCCGAGGCGATGCAATTTACCGTTGGGGATTTCTTGGACGGTGGCTCGTGGATTCCGAACACAGGACTGCCGTATACGGCCGGGCTATGAAGAAGATGTACAAAAGGATGATAGGTTGTAATTTTAAATTAGTTAAGTCATTTTCAAGTTATATAAAGTAGGGGGGGTTTAATGGTACTTTTTGTTAATGATAAGGACCTGTAATAAATGGGGGGTGGAAACGTCATTACCTTTTACCTATAGTTTGTTTGGGATCGTTTGTATATATTGAAAATGGATTATGCTTTTACATATAAAACCGCAAATTGCAACGACCAAAAGTCTTTTGGATAAAGTTTTGTTTTTGGTTCTGAGAAAGGCATAGATTAAATCTTCTTCGAAATAATTGAAAGGCTTTGAGTTTAATCATATTTTTAATTAAACCACAAAATCAACTAAAAATGACCTATAAGCATCTTAATTATTTCTAATATACATCTTACTTTTATAAAACTAGAATTAAAGTATTTGTACAATACGATTGTGTAATAATAAATTATGTTTAAAAGATTTTGGTGATTAAATATTTTAGATTATATAAAGTACTTTTTAATCGTATATTATATATTCAAAAGATGAATATGTATGATGTGAAAAATTAAATGTAGATAAGAAATATAAAAAAGAATTATGATCGTAAATTTGGTGGGACCTATAATTTTTAATTATATTTTTGGTGTGGTTCGGAAACATCTAACTTTAACTCAAAGCTTACAATAGAATGATAAATAACATTTTGATTTTATATACATGAACGTTAATTTAAATTTCTTAAAAATAATTTATCTTTTAAACAATCCTACTTCTCAATTGTATTTATCAGATTTTTTATTTATGTTAGATACTTATAATAATGTTACTTTTTTTTGTTAGATACTTATGACATTCCCTTTGATTATTATATATAACACACACTTATATAATATACGTCAATACATGAGCATGACGTTTTTTTTGTTGGATATATACTAGCAAGTTGGATTACGAAATAAGAAAAGGATGCATATGAAATTGTCCGTAGCGGTAAGGCCAAACGGAATACTCAGCCCGAAGAGTGAATGAGATGTCACCTCGGACTAGTTTCGACCCTCGGCCCCGAAACACCCCCTCTCCCTTCCCCTCCTCTCGGCCTCCCTACCTCGAAACAGCTCCCTCAACGAAACCTTCTTCTTTTTTTTTTTCCTAATTAACGGTTATTACCGTTAATATATACCTACCTATATATATATATATATATATATATATATATATATATATATATATATATATATATATATATATAGGGGTGGGTTCAATGGAGAACCTTATGCATCGAAAAACCTTGGAGAACCACAATGCATCGCTAGAAAAACTGAAATGCATCACGTAGAAATCGATACATCACGCGAGAATTTGATACATCAAGTGGAAATAATGTAAAAATCGATGCATCACTCGATAATTTGATGCATCACGTGGAAATAATGAGGCATTACGGGGGAATTGTGATGCATGGAGGTTCTTCAAGTTTCTTCGATGCATGGAGGTTCTCCATTGAACCCACCTATATATATATATATATATATATATATATATATATATATATATATATATATATATATATATATATATATATATATATATATATATACGGGTGGGTTCAATGAAAAATCGGAGAACCACTTTATAGCCATTGAATAAGGTGGTACATAATTCAAAAATCTTAATGCATCACGCAGAAAGTCGATGGATCACGCGAGAATTTGATGCATCATGTGGAAATAATGATGCATCACGCGAGAAGTATGATGCATTTGTGGTGGTGTTAAATAGATACATTAATCAACCATATTTTACAACATCAATTCTAAACACTTTCCTTCTCTACAATTCTAAGTTGTGTTTAGTTAACGAAAAGCAGTCATTTTTCAATTTCATTTTTCAAGTTAAAGTTTTTAGAAAAAAAAACAAGAAGTTCTATAAAAAGTGAAAACTTGTTTATATGGTAAAATTTTAGTTTTAAAAAAAATAATATGGGTAAATATAAAATAAGCAAAATAGGATAGATGATAGAAAAGTAAGAGAGAGACACAGAGTATTATAAAGAAATATAGGATAGATAATAGAAAAGTGATAGTGAGAATATGAAAAGTGGTATTTTAGAAAGTGAAATAAAAATTTATGAAATTGTTGTTAAGTAAACAAGTTTTCATTTTTTTTAAAGTAAGATGAAAATTTTAGAAATTTTCGGTAACTAACGCATTCTCCTCGAGTTCGACGACGCAAACCTTAATTTGGTTTAGAACTTTATAACCATTATAGGTCATATATTAAATTAGATTGATCTAATCTAATCTATGAAATGTAATGTTTGTCAATATATTGAGAATTGTGTGACTTGCTTTTAAGTCAATGTTGAACATTACAAGCCTTTGTCTATTTCAGAATGAATATGAGGCCACATCGCTTTGAACTTTTCGGTTAACTTTAACCTCATCTAAGGGTGTATTACTTTGAGTTTTGTTTTAATTAAGCTCTTAATAAGATATATAAAATGTGATTTGTTCAATCTTCTTAATAATTTATTTAGGTATTATAATTAAAGAGCTTATTTTATCTCCTTATCAAATTTGTACAACATAAATTAATTATAAAAAAAAAACCAAAAACGTGTTTAGAACATTACAAAAACATAACACAATAAGACATATTATAAGACTTTAACTTACTTTGTAACTTTTGGATCGCACTTTTAAATGCATAAATTTAAAGGAATTTAGTTTGAAAAACGTATGTTTTAAAGATTAAAAAAAAGGGTTGAATATGATATCGAACGGGTAATTAAGTTATAATCTTAATATGTATGTTATCACGTAGTTTAAAAGGTTAATTACGTCGAAAGTTAATTTATTGTCATTGTTTTTTTAATTTGGGTAACTACTAAATTTTTTTATTTGAGGTAACATATTTTCCTCAAGTCAATAAAGGTAACTGTATCGAATTGAAAGGTAAAACGTACTGACATGACAGTTTCTGTATCCAGTCATCAGTTTTTTAATTTCTAATGTTGCTTAATTATTTTTAAATTTGCTCAAAATAGCAAGGTATTATCAAAAAGTCATTTTAAATTGCACAAATAGTGCACATCTTATAACAATTAAGCTGTCATTTCTGTAAAAAAAATCTGACTGGACAAAGAAACTGTCACGTCAGTAATTTTTATCTTTTAATCCGATATAGTTACCTTGATTGATTTCATTGGAAAGTATGTTACCTTAATTTAAAAAAAATAGCATGATACTCAAATTGAAAAAAAAATGTGACAGTTGTTATCTTTTGACGCAATTAACCCTTAAACTTTTGCATCACACACAGTCAATTTTTAGGGATAAAGACTAAAATAGCCAAATCTCACACATTTATTCACTTTTTAGCCACTTTATATACATTTTACCAAAATAGTCATACTTTACGTTACCACATTTACGTGATAGCCACAATTTACGTGATTTGTATTTTTTTTTTATTTTTTAATGCATTACGTTACAAAAGGTGTCTGGTCACGTAAATTGTTGCACTTTACGTGACCATTTTTGCTCTTCCCCATGAATGTTTGGTGGGATGTCTTGTCACACTTTACGTGACCAAGTACAACAATTTACGTGACCAAACACCTTTTATAACGTAATGCATTAAAAAATGAAAAAAAGTACAAATCACGTAAATTGTGGCTATCACGTAAATGTGGTCACGTAAATTGTGGCTATTTCGATAAAATGTATATAAAATGGCTAAAAAGTGAATAAAGATGTGACATTTGGCTATTTTAGTAATTATCCCTAATTTTTATTGTTTAAATCTCTAAAATACATAAAATTAAACTATGAAATGTATATATTTTTAAAACTGTACTTTTTAAGTTATATTAGGATCACTAACTAACATGGCATAAAAATATATTGCATTCCTATACGGTTTTCCTTTTAAAAACCCAAAACGTACAAAGTAGACACAAACACCCAAATAAATAAAAATTAAAAACCTATTGATTGAGATTGAAATACGAAATGAAAATAGACGAAAAGTACAAGCGGTTGTCTTTGATTGATTGGTTATCAAGATTTCGTTGCTCCCTTTTTCAAGAGGATTAGCAAAAA
Organism: Centrapalus pauciflorus; assembly: GCA_020465985.1. NCBI lineage: Eukaryota > Viridiplantae > Streptophyta > Magnoliopsida > Asterales > Asteraceae > Centrapalus > Centrapalus pauciflorus. The sequence goes on from JAANYP010004003.1 coordinate 681,082, forward strand.
GCCCCCACCACCACCTCCCGCCACTACCACCCTTTCAAGGGAGAGAGAGAAAGAGATAGATTCAAGTAAGTAAGAACCACTAAAACAATCACAAATTTAAAAATTAAATTTATAACCTAAAACTATTATTATCTTTCAATATTAATAAATATTATAATATAACATTAAATTTACCTTTAAAATTTAAGTTTATTAAATTACACACTAAATGCAGTGAACATTAAATGCACAAATTTTGTCAAATGCATAAATTTGTTCATAATATTAACAAATGTATCATGATATGCGTAAATATTTATATGAAATACATAAATTTATCACATGTATAAATTTTAGCATCAAATGCATAATTTCATACATTAAATTCATAGGTTGCGTTTAGTTAACGAAAACTAGTTATTTTCAGTTTCAGTTTTCAAGTTATAGTTTTTTAAAAAAAAACAAGGCTTTCTATGAAAAGTGAAAACTTGTTTAGATGATGAAGTTTTAGTTTTAAGGAAAATAAGATGAGTGATTATAATATTAAAAAAATAGGATAGGTGATGAAAAAGTAAGAGAGAGAAAGAGAGTATTATAAAGAAATAGGGTAGGTGATAAAAAAGTAAGAGATAGAATATGAAAAATGGTATTTTAAAAAGTGAAATGAAAATTTATGAAATTGTTGTTAAGTAAACAAGTTTTCATTTTGTTGAAAACTGAGATGGAAATTTTGAAAATTTTCAGTTACTAAACGCACCCATAAATTTTGAAGTGATTCTCACATTCTCATGAAAATAAGAGTCAAAGTTATTTTATGATTGTTCACAATATTTACAACGAATAAAATGTTCATAAAAAATCATATGTCTATCTAATATATATACGAGACAAAATCTCTTTAGGTCTTATCCAAAAATTACTAAATTGATTTATTTTCCAAACAACATTATTTGTCAGTTTTGAAAATGTTAAAATACATTTTAAACGTAAATCCGAACACCTCATACTTATTTCGTGTGATAACCCATGCAACCACATAGATTTGTCTCTTTCTGAGAAAATTTTAATTATAAAAGTATAATATAAAAATGTAATGAACTTCAATAAAAGCGCGCACAGACACATTAGAATCAATAATAACCTAATAATACATTGTGAGTCATTGACAAATAATTAAGTTAGTTTGTTGACATGATTATCCACCAAGTTCAATTCTTCAAATAAGCAAAGCATGGTCCATGCACAATTATCCAATATCCCATACATTAAGTCAAGTCTCTTTCGTAATGAAAAATATATTTTATTACAAACACTTAAGACTCATTTAATATATATTTATGATTAATATAAAAGAACTGGAGATTCTAATTATGTTATACTTTTATATATATATATATATATATATATATATATATATATATATATATATATATATATATATATATATATATATATGCCAGCAAAAATAATTTTTTTCTCAAATATAATATTCGGGTTCAATTCGCATATGAAAGATACATATAATTGTATAAATTATGATATTAATGATTGTTTTTTTAAACATGATTACTTTAAAAAAAAAGATGTTGCAATTTGAGCATATGTAGAAATGAAAATTTTTCATTGATTCAAATCAGCTATCTAAGATAAACTTGGACATAAAATGACCGTAAAACTTTATGTGTCTTTTCTTTATGATGTGTCCTAAGCAATTGAAAAATGGAGAATTAGATCGTACTTGATACCTAGAGAATTTTATTCCATGATAGCTAAGGGCGTACGTGTTTTACAAGCTATTTTGACCAATAAAGATGATTCATGTATAATTATATATTAACTTAGATAGAAAGTAAGAAAAAAGAATGAAAACTCATTCTTTTTCTAAGGTTTTGATTTTTTTTTCATTTTAATATGAAAAAAAAAGAAATAAAATTTATATTAAAATAATTTCTTCATTAAATTTAATTGAGAAATAAAGGTATTATCATGTAATAAACTTATACAATTCTATTCTCTTAAGTCTTTGTACCAAATCAACACATCGTAAGATTTTTTCTAAACATAAATGATTTTTTCGATTATAAATTTTGATTGGTTTACACTTTGATTATAGTAAATTAAAATTAATTAAGACTAAAAATATCTAAATTATTTATGAACCAACATAAATATTTAAATAATTCATTTCTATTTTTTATAGTTTATTAAATTTAAATAACACTAAAAAATAATTTATTTATTTAAGAATAAAGAAGAGTCAAAAAATTAATTGTAGAAATGGTCCCTATAGTTTGCATCAAAATAAGGGTAATTTGGTCATATTAGAAAAGTTAATAGGTTGAGGGACCAAAATTGCAAACAAACTATGAAAATAAGGACCGTTTCTGCAAAATTGAAAGTTTAAGGACCAAATCCAAAATTTAGGACAAACCACAGGGACCATTTTTGTAATTAACTCTATGATCTATGATAGCATAACTCGATACCTTTATGTTAAAGACATGAATCCATGATTCTATACATGGAATATTATCAAAATTGAATTTTCAAAAAGTTGATCATGCAATTAAACAAATTTAAGTTGAAAATGTCTCACAGCCAATCAAATAGAATATTATTAAATTTAGAAATTTGAGTTTATCTTCTGAAAAGTCATAAGAATAAACATCAAAATAACAAATAAAAAAAGAAAATATATGAGTGGTGCCAAATGCGAATGGCAAACTGATGGAGGCCTGCAATGCCTAGCTAATATTACTTGTGAATTGTGACGTAAACCTGCATTTAAATTCAAGGACTAGTGATGTGATCCAAGTCTCACATACAGGGAGGTGATTTTAATTATCCAATAAAATTTTATTATTCAAACAATTTCTTGTAAAATATTATTTTATTTATATTAATATTTTTAAAATTGGGATTAAAAAACCGTATGTTTTGTTGTTAAAAAAAGTATTTTTATCATCATTGCACTTTATGTGTAAAAATAAAGGATAAAATAATCATTTTATATGAAATCGTTGTGTGACAAATTTTTGTAATATATATATATATATATATATATATATATATATATATATATATATATATATATATATATATATATATATATATATATATATATATATATATATATATATATATATATATATATATATATACATATATATATATATACATATATACATATATATACATATATACATATACATATATACATATATACATATACATATATACATATATACATATACATATATACATATATACATATACATATATACATATATACATATACATATATACATATATACATATAGATATATATATATATATATATATATATATATATATATATATATATAGGGTTGGGTTCCGGTAAGAACCCTCATTACCGTGAGAACGTGAGAACCACTCTAAAATGCACAAATTTGTACATCAAATGCACAAATTTAAAAATTAAAAGTCTTACTTAATATCATTATTAGTCTTAAATATTAATAAATATCATAATCTAACACAAAAATTACATTAAAAAATTATATTCATTAAATTATTACTAAATGCACAAATTTGATCATCAAATGCACAAATTCTCTTAAATGCACAATTCGTACATAAAATGGATAAATTATAGCACGAGATGCGTAAATTTTTACATGAAATGCATAAATATATCAAAAACATTTAATTTTAGTATCAAATGCACAATTTTATGCAGTGGATGCACAAATTTTAGAGTGGTTCTCACGGTAATGATTGGTTCTCATGTGAACCGAATCCTATATATATATATATATATATATATAATGATCTATTCTTTCATGTTATTAAACCATTACATTTAATTATATGTCATAAATATATTGCAAATGGAGCAGATAGACAAAAAATATATGACACAATGTCATCATCTCGAACATGAAATTAGGTTAACTTTTAATATAAAAAGTTTAAAATATTAATGGTGACCCTAAGGTTGGGAGGTTCGACTTTTATTGTAGACAAAACTATAATTTTTAAATTAAAATTAGATAAATATGTTTATTTTTTTCACGATTTTTTATTTTTGGTTAGTTAATTTCAAAATATAAAGAAGACCGCTTCAGCAAGTTCCATAGCTAAAGGCGAAAGATGACCGACTAGACTTAATACCTAAGAAGACCACATAACATAGACTTTCGTGCAGACCGAATTGATTGATGATAACAAGATTGAATCATTTTCTACAAACACAACAAGTCCATATAAATATATTATTTTACCTTTATTATAATGGGATAAAACGTAAAGTTGTTAAAAGTGATATTAACGATAGAATGGTCTATTTATGTAGAATAATTGTGTATGGAAAAAAAATATTTTATACAAATCACCTTTTATTAAGAATATACTTTTCATAAAAGAAGCTTTTCAGTTTTCAAGAACTCCACCTCCCCATGAAAGGCTATGAACTAGTTTGTAAGTAAAAACAACTCATATTTTTGTTGACTTGATTATACATTACAAAACACGTGTCGATTGTTAGAGGTGTTTAAAAAATTCTGAAAACGAAAAACCAATATGAAAAACCAATAAACCGTTCTGATTTGAGGTTAACCGTACATGTTCTTTCTATAATTTTCGGTTTGGTTAACCGAACCGTAAAATCCTTCAGTTTAGGTTTCGGTTACGGTTCACGTTTTTAGTGACGAACGGTTAACCGAAAAACCAAAAATAAAATTAATTTTATATAAATTAGTTTTTAGGCATATCAATATTAACATTTATACCAATAATAATATAATTTTATTACTCACTAATTAATCTATATCAGTTTTGTAACCTAATATTTTAATATGATGCATTTACATTTTAATTGTGATAAAAATATGATGCAATTCTTACATTCTTACAAGATTTTAGTAATAACATTCCATCTTTTAACAATAACTTTATTAGTACATTTATAATTTAATTCATAACTTTGGTATTGTAAACCTTTAAAAGTTATTAAATATTAATTGTTAGAGTTTTTAAATCTTTATATTATTATTTTTACGCATTTAAATCCACAGAATTTTTCTTGTATTTATATATTTATAATTGAAGACTTTTACAATTTATTAATATTGATAAAATTAAATTTATTTTACACATTTATAAGTGTAATAAGACGTTCTTTCATTTAAGCATGGTTGATAGTATAAAAAATCTTCATAGTTTAAATCGCCCAAGTAGTATAGGGTAGTTCTTATGTTTTTTTTTTATTGAAATACATCACCAAAATACAACTGGACAACTTTGACTATTTATAGAAATATTTTAAAATTTTTATTCATGTTAAGCGTACTTAACTCACTAATTAAAGTTATATGACAAGTGTAGTTTGTTGCATATTTCAAAAGTATGATTTTCATAAAAACAATCTAAGTAATTTTTAAAATTGTAATGACTAATGCGTTTATCAGGTGATTATATATATCTATGTGTTTGGTACATTTTAAAAACATAATCACTTAATGTTAAACAAAAAGGGAAAATCATTTTCCTTTTCGTAGTGAAAAAAATTCACCAGCTATTTCAAAACATAATTAATCACTTATAACCAACAGGGAGGTATCCACAAATTTTTTGTTATCCGTGTCATTTTTTTAGAGTAAGCTTAATAGTTAGAATTTTGAAATTTTTTTGTAAGATGGATCGGGTCACCGAAACGGATTGTCAACACAAAATTAACAACTAACAAGAATTTTTGGTTTTTTTAATGTTTTGGGTTGATCATTTGCTTCTTCTCTCTTATTATTTTCTAATTTTTATTGGACTTTTTTTCTTTTAATTCTTTTTTATGATTAAATCTCAATAGTACTTCAATAAATTTGGGTAATAAAAACAAAATATATAAATTAGATATGTATATAATACTTTTATATATTTTTCGTAGATGTCACTTAAAAAAATCTTAGGTGTCACTCGAGTTTTTGATACATACGTAACTCAGTATTTTGAAAATTTATCGGTGTCAAGTGACACCCATTTTTATATATTGGGTCCGCCTATGATAACGAAATTAAAGTATTAAACATATAATTAAGTCAAATAAAATCCTAATTCCTAAACAACCTTTAGTTAAACCATCATATCATCTATAAATTGCATGTCTAATAATTAATTGCATGATATAAGTGTTATATTCTATACTCATTAGTTTTTCAGCATGATTTATATATATTATACGTAGAATAATATCATGTTATTTTCTTTTTTAAATATAATCGACAAGTTATTATAATTTTAAAAAAATTTCCATTTAGGTCACTATTTACTAGATGGTTTATTTGTTATAATATTAGGTAAAGGGTTTCCCGGTCAATTAATAAAAATTAAAAAATATTGCAACTAACCACACAAGACACGGAACAAACCATTACAACACGGCTTATTAAAATTTGACGTACCCAACATCATATGTAACACACACGTACATATAAGGGTGGGTTCAATGGAGAACCTCTATGCATCGAATAATCTTAGAGAACCACAATGCATCGCTAGAAAATCGTAATGCATCACGTGGAAATCGATGCATCACACGTGAATTTGACGCATCGCGCAGGAATAATGATGCATCACGCGGAAATTGTGATTCATTTGTGGTGGTGCATGGAGGTTATTCGATGCATGGAGATTCTCCATTGAACTCACATATCTCTCTCTCTCTCTCTCTCTCTCTCTCTCTATATATATATATATATATATATATATATATATATATATATATATATATATATATATATATAAATTACAATATATCAACTATTTAAATTACAATAACATCGTCTTATTATTTTTATATTTCTCAACATCAAATGTAATGCAGCTTGAATCATCAGCAGATCTAGGTTAAAGTGAGAAGTAGTACAGAATCATGGGCAAACCTACGTTAAAGTGAGAGGTAGTACAGACAAAGAGTCTTTTGGTCGATAACTTCAGTTTCGTAGTGTAATTATTTGATCTTTGTATTGTGCAACTGGCGATCTTTTAAGCATGCAACTATGCTTTTCATTTTTATTAGAACATTTGTTAAAACAATTTGAGCAAAAAAACATTTATAGCCTCTAATAAAACAAACAAATTTATAAAAAAAAATGGTAATTTAAATAGTTGATATATTATTTATAAGGTACACCAAAAATATTTTTAAATGCAAAATAATCGAAAAGTGGTAGCAATCAAATGGGTGATAAGTTTTCTTATCATTGCTTTGATTTGCACTATTGATAGGAAACACTTTGGCGAGTTACGAATAAAAAATGAAATTGATCAATACGAAAAAATAATGCATGTCCAGAATACGAGAATAACTATAAGAGGAAACTTATTAATTTATTTAACTTTCTTAATTAATTACACTTTTATTCATAATAAAATTTTACTTTATTCCTTTGTTTGTGTTAGTTTATACTAATAATTATCATTTGTTGTCCCATTAACCCATCTAATAAATATGTAAACAATCGAAATGATCAAACTGATAATTAACAGGATGCAACGGATAACTTAAAATGATGGATGGGTCGTTGGAGTTTAATTAGTAAGGAATTGAAAGAAGAAACAAAATGGTGTCAAATTAAAGTCGCAATCAATGGACACTTTATTAGTTAAATAGTCAGTCTACAACTGATTACTACATATATTTATATTAATTATTTGACATGGTCTTTGGCCATTAATTAGGACGTTACATATATAAAACCCATCCATATATACACCACACTTACACTTGCACTACACTACACTCCACTCATCATCCTTTATAACTAATGACATGGCAAATGCACTTATTTACTTTTATTAATTTTCTTCCAATAAATAAATGTTAAGTGTATACTCAATTATAATTGTAATTTGTACTCCATTACTTACGTACGTACCTTTGTTTATTAATTATTAATCACTTAATTATTTGATATCAATCAATATGAACTGGGGTAGTCTATTTACACCTAATGACGGGGTAGAAAAAGGGTTAGATTGACCTTGACATGCATGCATGGTTAGAATTTATAAATTATTATTAATAGTATATATAAATCGTTGAAAAGATTTTTATTATTAATAGTATCAGTTTTTATATTTTGTAATAATTGAAATTAAGTTTTGTACTTTTTTAACCATTGATGGCATCAATTTTTTTTTCCTTTTTGCGATAAACGGTAAAAATAATAGAAGTTGATGCTATTAATGTCAAATAATAAATAATAAATAATGTTCTTCTAAATGTTAAAAAAACAAAAAAGTATCGTTATTTTGTCAATTGGCGCATTATATATTACAATTCTATTGAATAAAAAGAAATATGTGTAGTTAACCATGTGTTTACTAAATAAAAAAAAAAGACAGGTAATTCTTCTCATAAGTAACAATGCATCAATTGCATAAATAATTCATCAATATACAATATAAATATAATAATCAATCGAATTACAACAAGAATAATGAATATTCTAAATATATGCTGGTGCTACGTATCCCAATTCCCAAACATCATTGTATAGGATAAGTGTCGTATCTTGATTATTGTTGATATTTCAAGTTCATTTACTAATATCATTATCAATAATTAGTATCACTTATTGTGCACCTACTTTTTTCCCTAGCAAATATGATCAGAGAATAATATGACCGAGTATATAGAATACACACCATGTAAGTGTAAGCTTTATCAGCTTAGTAATTAAGATCAACAGTTTAATCGTTAAACACGTATAGATTCAAATTATGATATAATTAATGACAATTGGAAGATGGCTAGTAGAATAATGAGTGATTACTAATTTATATGGGGGATTGAATGGGGTTGTAAGAAGGATTGGTTAGAAAATTCGAGTTGTAAGAAGGATTGGTTAGAAAATTCGAGTCTTAGGGTAACATTACTCGGTAGTGGAGAATCTATGGAATATCTACGTGGGTTTTACTTTAACATTTTACAAAAAGTATGGTCTATAATTCTATACTTGTTCGAAACCAATACAATTCCAATTAAAACTAATGTATACGGTATACCATACCATAAACCGAATACAAATTTAGGATTTTCTATTTGAAATTTATATAATAACATGATGTCATTTTAATTATAGTATTTGCTTGATATAATGATGTGGCCTACCATTTATTGTTAAAACAAAATGCTTATTAATTCAACCCAAACTTACATTCATTAAAAAATATGCATTGAAAAATTTGTTGTTATTTTAATATAGTAAGCATAAAAATAGATATAAGAAATGTTAAGAAATTAACAGTTTGTTTTGTTTATACTAGAAGAAATCACGCTTCCGAAGCAAGTGTGTCCATTTATCTAAATTGGTACCGTTACGCTGTCCAATCTTTCCCCAGCCGTGTTAATAATCTTGAGCTCGACCCTAACCCATTGGAGTGTATTGTACCTCAACTCATGACTCATGACTTATGACATCTCGAAGGTGATGACCAAAACTCACACCTCCACATAAGGATAAACACTCTTGGCAAGGCTTGACCGAGCCCTCAACCAAGAGGAACCCCTCCCACCTTTGGTGGTGGCCACTTGATCTATGTCAAGTAAGAATTCATGCTAACTCAATTTTTGACGTTGTGTTGGGGTTGGTATAATGTCATGGTGGTCGTATATTAATTTTGTGGATGCGATTTAATCATAAGTTAGTTTCTCGAACCCACAAACTTTAAAATGATTGACCTGAAGAGACATTTTCCAAGAAATGGATATAAAGTTGCAATTGCTATCATGTCTTTTATACACAACTAAATTAAAATTAATACTCTTGGACATGAGACTTCCTTTAACCAATCATAAACAGCTGTAATGACAATACAATATGCAACTTGACTTTATAAAACTGCAAGTGTCGCATTTCTTTAATGATACGATATACAAACACATCGCAGACTTCCATCGTCATACCGAATAAACAACGCCACAGAGGAGCTCAATAACATTCGATTTTTCCTGGTTCTAAAGCCTGGAACGAACGATAGGATATTTGTTCTTGAAAAGCAACTAGATTATTAAGGGTGGTAGAAAAACCATGAGGATATAATGTTTGCAAAACCGCGACTTCTAACTTTATTTGTATGAGATAAAGGGGTTAGTCCAAGTAGTAGTAACACGAATATACTTATGTGATGACAGTGGGGGCGGAACGACCAGTGAATTCTTGCATCTTTGAGAGCTTGAGAGCAACCTCGACCTGTAACCAAATAGGTAGTCCAGTTTATAACAAAAACACAGCGATTGTATTATGTTTTTTTGTTCGTTAATTTGCAGAAATCATTATTCTTTATGAAAGTTCAAAGTTGGATGATGAATTACCAAAGGAGCAAGTGCTTCCTGAGAATCTCTTCCAGTCTTGGATGAATCTTTCTCGTATTGCTCGATGTATAGACGAATAGTGGCACCTTCTGACCCAGTTCCTGATAGACGGAAAACCTATGGCCACAAATACAACATATTCTCATATCAAAAAGATATATATATGAAAGAAATGACATATTCTATGTTCATGGATAGAGCATCAAAGAAATCTAAGTCCAAAGGCAACTACATAGGCAAGGCAATACTGTTATTGCTTGTCATGGAAGTACAGATACTCACCAGACGTGACCCATCTTCAAATAAATACCGGATTCCCTGATGCTTCGAGATTGAACCATCAACAGGATCTTTGTATTCAAATTCATCAGCCTTGACAACATTCGAAACATCCGATCGTACTCCCTTTATGATCCTGTTTGAATGAAAAACCACAAAGTAATTAAATCAATTCAAGTGGTCTTAAGGATACACTGTAAGAAAGTTGCAAATAATTTTATTCAGCAATAGACTTCCAAGTTCTTATATTATGTTGCCAAGATGCTTAAACATTTTTCAGTCAGCTTGAGATTTAGTAAACTTCTTCACAACTACATCCTAGTATCCTTGGTTTAAAAGGTGCGAGGAACACCAATGCCAAAAGCGGCTTGGAGGGGCAAGGCGAGGCGCACCTTTAAGCAACATATTTTTTAAAATATTTTGATATCGTATTTCTAGAATACAAACAAATACCATAGAAGCAAATAACACAAACAAAAATCTACAAGTCTCAGTTGCAATTGATATTACTACGAAACAAGTATCACAAGTCTGTCTATGTAATCTAACATATCATAGAAATAACACAAGTTTCTATACTCAAACTAGAAAAAGAAAGAAGTGACCGAGTGCAATAAGAGTGTTTAGGGTTTTGATTGGGTGAGGATCGCATAGCAATGAGGCTGGGATGCCCAGAGCCTTGCGCATTGTGCCTCGGCACGTCTCAGGCGTGCTTTTTAAAACACAGCTAGTATCATTGATTAAACACTATCATAGTGTCTTGTATTAGTGACATCATACATGAGTTCAAATAAAGACTTGATGCCGCCCATCAGCAAGTGATGAGTAAAAGATCCTCCCGACACTATTGCCACTATATCAAAATGGCCAGATTTTATGTAATATCGCTGAAAATTTTCTAACTTTATAGAAAGGAAACAAGTGTCCAAGAAATAAGAAGAAGCTCACTTGTTAACTTCATCAAGTGAGGATTGCATCTTCACCAAGTAAGCCATTAGTTCCTTTGCAGCACCTGCATCAACATTCTTCAAAAAAGATATAGTTTGATACATAGAGAATGACAATGATATATTTCTACTTGTGGATTATTAACAATTAAATTTCTAAAAGACCTCGTAATCGTATCGGGTATAATAGTGACGTCCAAATGTGGCCCAATGCTGCTTAACAATGTCTTCAACAGTCACAAGCTTCCCACCATTGAGGTTGTCTTTGTTTTTATAAGCAAGAATGGATAACCAAGCAAGGACAGCCCAGATGCCATCCTTCTCACGGATATGGTCCGAACCTGTAAAAAAATCATCAGAAATTCACTAAGCACTTGGATCAATATTTTTTTCTCTTAAATAATGCACTGGAAAAAAAATTTATTACTTGTTCTCGTTACTGTTTTTTTATTTTCAAGCAGCAATTTGTATACTTGGTGCTAGTGCAGTAATGCTACAACCAAGCCATTGATCTGAAGCTAGCAACTGATGAAATATTGTCATGTTGCTTAAGATATTGCACTTCATAATAAACTTTCAGAAATTTGACCATTATTTTGTTCTTCTAATTAATTGGGAAAATTGAACATACATAATCCAAATGAAGTAGAACACATCTCATAGACAAAAGATAAAACACAATATACTGTTCTAGATCCTAAAAGAATAAGGACAAACATTTCATCTTTATTTTTCCTTTATGTCACAGGTGACGGTCCAAAGAAACCTTACCAGTTCCAAAACTCTCTTCACCACAAATTGAACAGAGTCCAGCATCCATCAAGTTACCAAAGAATTTCCAGCCAGTCGGTACCTGCCATATTAGGAATTAGTAAACTTGCACTCAGGAAACTGGGGTTCCTACTGTTCACACAACGATACCTCAAAAAATTTCAGGTTCAGATGTTTAGCTACAATATCAAGAGCAGCTGACGTTGGCATACTCCTGCAGAGAAATAAGGCATTGTATCAATTCTAAGGATGGTAAATAGCACGAGGTTTGTCTAATTTTCATATAAGTATATTTGCAAAAAGCAAAGTAGTGTATACAAATGAATTAACCTGGCAACACCCTTTAAACCAGATGAAAAGTAGGGTATGGCTTGGACTGCATTGGCAGCAATAATAGCAACAGAATCCGAAGGAGTAACAAAAAACCTGAATTGAGAAAGAAGAAAAAGTTAGCAGTTTAAGCTATCATCAGGTAGTCATTTATATTTACCTCAACTGTGTTTATACCTTTTACCAAGGATCATGTTCCTATCAGCATCACCATCTGCTGCCGCACCAAATTCAGGAGGGTCGCTGCTAGGATTCTTACCCAGACCCATTCGTGATACCAACTCTTTGGCATAGGTCAAGTTAGGATCTGGATGTCCTCCACCAAAATCCTCCTGCTCAAATGAAGAACAGGGTCAAACAAAAAATTTATACAAGCAAAATTAAACATAACATAGCATGTATACACAGTCTCTCCTAATATCAACTTCACTTATGAAGTAACAAACAAATAACATGCATTAAATTCAGGAATAATAACCTTGGGTATGCAGTTCAACAATGAGCTCTCTTTTGCACCAAGCTCTTCGACAAATATACGTTTAGCATAAGCTCCAGCAACTCCACTAAGTGCATCATAACTAAGAAATCACAAGAGAATTAACATCCAGCAGATAACCGCGAACCATCTAAGAGTAAGAATTAAATCAAAAGTATAATTGAAGTAAAGATGAAAAAGCATAAGATTTTCTGTGATGAGAGCATTACTACACACCAGAATGTGAATTGTGGAGACGTAAGTAACTTCTGGATCAACTGGAAGTCAAAAATTGACCTGAAACCATAAAAAGCATTTTACAGAAGAATTTATTCAAAAGCTTATAACCAAAAAAACCATTAAAGTGTAATGGTATGTGCAGAACGTATAACTACTTTCTTAATCTTATAAATCGATATTAAACCTGCAGTGTTCAAACAACCATCTAGAGATGAATGGCATAGCAAGCCAAAAGCAGCAATGCTAATCACAAAAATATAAAATAAAAACAAAGCAATAGATTCATGACTCCAATGGTCTTCAATTTAGTGACCACACTAACAAAAATAGAATAGATAGGCAACAATAAAAAGGTTACGTTTTAGAGAACATATATGTCAAGTAGGTAATAATCAAAGTGATAGGATAATAGCATACTTCATCAATTTCACATAGTCACTCGCTGCATCAAAAACATCAACATCAAACTGCCCCTCAGGACCTGTAAAACTTGAAATGCCAATTGCAGAGATATCCACCTGAAACACATGGTATGCATGCATTGGATCAGCAAAAAATGAAGATCATAGAATATTGATAGAACTGTATTATAGCATACAAATTGGTAGTACATCAGGTATTCCTTCTGCTATGAGGTACTCCTTTATTGTTTTAGTGTTCTCGTAGATCTTATCGGTAATTCCTTCAGGTGCAGGTCCACCGTTTTCCATATTGTATTTAATTCCAAAATCCTGTAACAATGAGCAGAAACAATACAAATTAGACTATTCTTAATTGTGTTTCTGTCTATAAATAGTTGCACCATACCTCATTAGGACCACCTGGATTGTGACTGGCTGTCAATATAAACGCGCCATTTGCCTTTGATCCCTGTCGCATTGAAATTTGAAAGTAGGAAGGTCACATACAATCAATAGCCAACATAATGTTAACATCTCAACAGATGGGTATAACATTTCACGTACATCATGACCAACTCTTTCGCGGACTACTGCTGAAACAGCAGGTGTTGACAGAAGTCCATTTTGACCAACCCAAACCCGCCGTACTCCATTAGCAGCTGCCATTTTGATTATAATCTGCAGTTTTTTTTTTCAAATATACATGTTATCTAATAGTGTGTGATCTTGTAAAGATAAATGATAGGATAACTTAATGACATTACAAGTGCCAGTCTTCTAAGTGTAACTTCTTTTTAGCAAATATTACATCTATATTTTCTAGTTTTCACATTTGTTAAAAGAAACAAGCACTTCCTATGTGTTATCAAGAGTAGATTTCCAGATTTAGGTATAAGCACTTGGATCTTAACGTGTTGACTCAAAAGGGTAATAGAAGCACCTGGATCGCATCCTTTGAGTAGTACCGGCCATCACCAGAAACAACAAGTGTAGAACCTGTACATAAAAAATGCATCATCAAAGGTGGACATAGTGATTATTTTGGATGTCATAAAAACAGGAACCACTTGGCCTAGTATACAAGTATATAACATAGTAATATCCTAACTAGAAATCTCCATCTTCCTCTTAATTTTAGTAAATTTTGTGGATAATTGATGAGAGATAATTCAATATCGTTTACACCACAAATACTAACAATTTACATTCTATATTTACAAATAATTTTACTGCAACATGTTACAAGAGAAACAACCCACAGTACTGAGGGAAGGAAAGAACTGGTACCTCTAACTTTCTCTGCAGAAAGAGCATTGAACGTTGATTGAACAAAATTGTGCAAGTAATGTGGTTGTGTGAACACTTTTACCTGGAAAATTTCACATCATCAAATCACATAAGTTAGCTGGTGTTTGATAATGAAGAACTTGTCCCAACAAAAAAGTGTATTCTACAAAACAAGCTCTCTGGTAGATTTTACGACAAAACATACAGGAAATTTGCATAATAAAGCGAACAAGTTCCATGAAGAGAACATTATTCTCTAGTTTAGGGACATAAAATAGCAAAGAAGCATGCCAAACAAGCAATGGAATAGAAGACTACTCCTACTCTGCAAGAAGAGAAACAACTTTTATATTAAAAACAAGGTTATTCCTTCTCCTATTATAGCAACCCTTAGATCTTTCAGTCATCTCGTACAGTCATTGCTTAACTTTGAAATTGTCACTTCCTACTTCCTAATCGATGCTATACGTTGATAAAACCTCATTACAGGATGTTTTTATTCCAACAAAGATTACTTCCCCTCTCTTGCAATCACTTCTGCCACCAGAATTTTTTTATCAGTCATGCTTAACTGCCAAGTATACAATAAAACCAATCTAACATATGATTAAATTTTTTGATTTAGGCAGCATGATAAACATGCATACAAACACTTCCTTTAACAGAAACCAACTTCCAGAGGCCCTCACATGTCTCAAGCCATCTTCTGCATTTGGGGCATCAAAGTTCTTAATCCGAATGACTCATCTGTTATGCCTTGTCTATTATGTTTAAGTTATAATCATGTAGCTTATCTTGTTCGACAAACCAATTCCACCCAAGCTTAAAATACTTTGGCTGACAAAGAAAAGGTTGTAACAGCCATTTTCTGCATATCTGAATGGCAAATTAAGTAAAGGTCCCTAAAACAGATGATCCATTTTATATTTAACAATGATCATGCAAATAAGAGACAGGGGAGGCCTGCATTTAAATGGATTGTTGTTTACTTCATTCATTCATTGATTAGTTTGTGTTTTTAATCCATGGGGTGATTCACTTTGTGTGTTTGCTCTAAATACTAAAGACTTGCTCTTGTATACATAAACAAAATGTAACCCCTATGCAGTGGCTGCCGAAATGCACATGTTTAAAGTTTAAGCACCATGTCATAGGATAAGTGCACTAAATTATAATTGAACCTCTTCGAAACAAAATGATAACTATATAGGATTATAGGCTAACAATCAAACATATAGCACCTCCATCCATAAGCTCAGTGCACCTTTTTTCCTATAAGAAAGTTTAAGCTCAATACCAATATTCATAGAATATTGTAGCTGAGCTGATATACCCAACTTACCCTCAGACACCACGTACGTGCACCAGATCTATTGACGATAACCAACATGGATCAAAGAAAAACCAGGATTTTAAATACTTTATTGATAAAAAAAAAACGCAAAGCACAAAAACAATCCGATCCAACTTCAATCATTTATCAACAGCGACAAACGTGTTTCATTACACAAATCATGATAAAGCGACGGCTATTTCTACCAGTATTTTAGCGCAATCAATAACAAAACGATTCCAGAGTCAGAGTGCTACAAAATCAGTTAACCGATATGGAAATCAAACTTTGTATAAAGTAAATAAGAAACCTTCTTCCGAAGTCCAGAAGTGCCAGGCTTTTGGCCATCGATTGGGGCGGATTCGACACGATTAACCTTGAACGTCACCATTGTGTAGAGGGAGAAAGACGATTACAGAGCGACAGTGAGAGTGTGAATGTGTAAGTGAATGTGGACGAAAGCTCTTGTAATTCGGACGGCAATTCTCTTGATCTGTGAGACCGATTTTGGCTCGTAGCCCCGCATCCACATGGACCGAACCCGAAACTCGGTAGTCGGTATCTGATCCATCATCCAATCTTTTCTCGTACGCAACTGTTGTTTTCTTTTGAGATAAACTGGTCGGCTGATGATGTATGTGTTATATGGTTACGTGGCTGATTATGTGGCAAAATGCATTGCAAGAGAAGTGATGTGGACCAATAGACGTGTGAAGACAGTGCCAGCTAAGTTGACGCCTCCATACAATTGGTAAAGGAGCGTGCAAATAATCCAGAAAACCAATAACCCAAAAGCCCCCAAATCCAAAATCGAACCGGGTTAATCGGTTTGGATTAATTGGGTTCGGGTTTCGGGTTTCAGTTAGAACCGAAAAATAGCTTGGTTATTTGCGTGTGTTTGGTTTCAGTTCTTTTATTCAGGTGGGGCCCGAAAACCCGAATAACACAAAAAAAAAAAAGAAACTCAATAATCTTTTATATGCATATGTCTATCTGCCCATCATAAATTGTTAATATTTTAGCCCATAAAAACAAAAACCCAAATAAATGTGATGTATGAAGTATGATCAACTTTCTTGTATGATGTTAGTAAAAAAATTTTCGTTTGATAAAAATATATATGATGTTTTATTAAGTTTGGTTTACCCAAACTCAAACCGCATTACCCGAAAACCATTTAACTCAAATAGTAATGGTTTGGTTGGTAGGTGAGTTGGCCGAATAACCTAAATAACCGAAAAACTACCCGAATAACACCCCTAAATTTGGTATGAGTTTGTTACGATCATGGACAGCTGTTCCTTCCTCATTAGCTAATAAGGTGACAACATAACACGATGAAAGGATACAAGGGGTGTTTGGTTCGCTAAATGTTTTCAGAAAAATGAAAATTGTCAAAGGAATGAAAAATTGAATGGAATTACTTTCATGTTTGGTTGACAATAATGGAATATAATGAAATTAAACTTCATTACTTGTTATTTTTCTATTTAGTTTGTAAAGTGATATGATATGATATGTGTGGGTGTAAGGTAGGTGGGTAAGATATGGGTGGAGTATGATTGGGTGGGACGGGTGAGGTGGGTGATGTAGGGTAGGGTAAGGATAGGGTAAGGATAGGGTTGGAGTGGGATAGGTAGGGTTATGTGAGGTGAGGTGGAGTAGAATGGTATGGGACATTGTTAGGTAGGTAAGGTAAGGTGGGGTGGATGTGGTGGGGTGGATGTGGTGGGGTAGGATAGAGTAGGATGGGTGGGTAAGGTAGGTGGGTAGGGATAGGTGGATGAGATATGTTAGGGTGAGGATAGGATTGGGTGGGGTGGGATGGGGTGGGTATGGGTATGGGCAGGGCCGTGCCATGGATTTCATGGGCCCTGTGCAAAAATCACAAATAGACCCTTTGATTACAAAAAATTCAAAACATTTATACAAAATAGAAAATAGACAAATACAACTTACCTTTATTCCAACTCTCAACCAATGAACCACATAGTAATTTTCCATTTCCAAGTAACACAATCAACGGCTATGTAAAAAAATGAAAAAAAAAACGCAAGAGTATATCACTGTTTTAATACCTACAACTCAATGTGATAATTATAATAGTCGCTTCCTCTCCCAACAAAGTGCCGCTGGGCTGTTGCAATTCCAAGGGCAAAGACAAAAGAAAAATTTTGTCTTCTAAAATCTAAACTAAATAAATCTATCAGATTTTTGTTGAGACTCTAAAAGAATGGGGGCCCTGTGCGAAAGCCCACATTGAACATGTCAAGGGTCGGGCCTGGGTATGGGTTAGGTGGGGTGCGTGAGTGATATAGGGTCGGAATCATAGGTAAAATCGACAGAAAAAACGTATTATAAAAATAGAATTTTAATTCTTTGCCCATTAGATAAGAAAATATATTTCAATGAAGGATGAAAAATTTTATGTCAGAAATTCATTTCCTTTAGCAAACCAAACATATAAAAGAATGAATTTCATATTAATTCCACAGAATTCTTTAAGGTTCTGTGGAACAAACAAACCCTAAATAAGAGCAATCGTCTTCCTCACGAGATATGCACCATTAACCTTAAAATACTCATAGCATACTTCTCTTATCTGCCATTAGCAAAGTTTTCATCTATTTTCTAGGATCGACTTGGTCCTTATAAATCATCCATTCTTCCAGCTGGGTCAAGGCACAAACACAGCCAAGCCCATTTATTTTCTTGGTCCAAATTATCACTTTTTTCTAATGTCAAAAACATCTGGTGTAGGGTAATTAACTAATTACTCATATTCAAGTTTTATATATTCAAAAGCCTATATGTGAACTTTAGTGACGATATTATATTAGTGCCATACCCATACAATGTGAACAAGATGATTTTTTTTTTTTTTATGTTTTAAAAAAAATATTTTTTATTAAATTTCAATAATAGCATATCATTTTACCACTTAAATTGTTTGTGGCTTTTTGCTAACATCTTTTTCAACTATAAGTTACACATTGTAAATAATCAAATATAAACAATGAAATGAATCGATGAGAACAAATCGATGAAATAATACTCGAAATCAACATCCTTGACCCATTTTATTTTAATAAATATTAATTTAACCAACTTGAGGTGGGTTCCATAATGTATATTAGTTTTTCTAAAATTTTTGAAATGAAAGGTTTGAAAATCTATATCTATATCTATATCTTCTACTAATAAAAGAAAATCATCTCCTCCACGTGTCATTCAACCAAAGTGCCCCGTCTTTTTTCTCCCGCCCAAACTTCCAAAAATACGTCTCTTTGCACATTAATCTGATAGCGTTTTCTGCTTCCCCCTCAAACCTAATCCGCCTCCTTTCTCCTTGTAACTTCTTCTCTACTATGCTTCTACGTCAAACCCTATTTTACCTAGATTAGATTGTATATTGATTAATTGTAAATTAAATTGTATTTTAAGTTACTTAATAAGATGAATTTTATATTTTATCTTGTTTTGATTATATTGGATATTTTAGAATTTAAACCTAGTTAATTGTCATTTATGACACGTGACATCATAAGCGAGTGTGGTCATTTAATTATGAATGCATTATACATGTCAAAAGAAAGAAATATCAGTTGGCATCCTAGTTAGATGACAAGTAGACACTGTTTATGTTTTCAGATAAAGTTTAAGAAGGATGGATTAAAAATCTTATTATTATTTATTAAAGATTGATGTAACCTACAAAAACCGTAACCTACTTCAATATACTTAAACGAAGATATACTTTTCTTTACGAGACAATAAATAGAATTGTTAATACTGTTGTTGCGCCGTTTCTTTGACCATGTATCTAATTTAAAATTTGTCAACAGATTTATGTTCATGGAATTAGTCAAAATCTCATAATGGCAACATCAATTTGATGACAAAGTAGAAAAGGATGTCCTTAAGTTTTGATATTTTTTGTAATTATATATTTGACTAGATGGATTTGTCAATTAAGAATGTTAATTGCCTCCACTGTTAGTCATTACTTATGTTGTTTAATTTGTTTAAAATTAGACGAAAATGATGTAATTAATAAAATAATTAAACTAATAATTTCTTAAATATATATTGACATCCGAATTGTCATCAGGTTTATGTAAAATGCCGTGTAATACACGAATAATTTTAACATATATTCTTTTTAAAACTATATAAATATAAAATTAAAAAAACTAAATATTAAACTTAAATGTATTAAAATTTTTATACTAATGATATTTAATAGATATATTTTATTATACATAATTGTAAGTATAAATTATTAAAAATGGTAAAGATGTTCTTGAATAACTTTTACATTTATTATTATTATTAAAATATATTTTAAAATATTGTTTATTGAGATTTTAATGGACATAACATAACCTTATCTTTAAAAGAAATTGGTTTAAAATTTAAAATAAATCTAGAAATACTAATTAACACATGTTAATACTTGACATCATAAAAGATTGACAAATGACAAAAAATTATTTTTTTAATTGTATTATATATAAATATACAATTTCTAAATGGTAAATTACCAAATTTGACTTGTATGCAATAATGCAAATGCAGTATCACCAAATCTATAATGACTTCAGTACTTCACGCTCTACCATTAGCTCCTTTTCATGGCTTTTGCCTTCCATTTTCTTTCAAAGCTTGTTGCATTTGATTGCAATAAATAAAAGGTGTCAAAATGTAGGTTGTAAATTATATATTATCTCAAAATTTGTATCATTGTATGTCTTACATCTCCTATTTGACTATAATTTACACTTTTCAACGTTTGTACAAAAAAAAAAAAACAAAATGCAACAATCTCCTAATCTATTTATAAACGATAAAACAAAATCAGTCTTTAAATCCCTAGCTTTCAATGGGTCGTTTGCCATAAGGATCCGATACCGAACTCGCAAAACTTGAACTGGGATGATTTTGGTGAGGATTTGAAGTTGAACCCGCAAATGCCCATGTGCTAGCCGTACGACCAGCAGCAGTGGTGGTGGTTGTGGATGTAGAAGAACGAGAAATTGTGCCGCTGGAAATGCCTGTTGAAGAAGACGAACTAGAGGGTCTGTGTGGCCTTCTGTCTTTCGTACAATTGTATCCTGGTCTGGTTGGTTCGGCTAGCACCCCTGACTTCTTGGATAGCATCACTACCACTTGACGCATGGTGGGCCGTAGATGAGGGTCTGATTGGGTGCATAGTAATCCGATCTGTGTACACGTTGCTACCTGATCAGGTTCCACTGAAGTCGCTAGTGTTGACTCCATAATTTCAAAGCCTTTGCCCTTCTCATAAAGCTTGAATGCCTGCAAAACTCTTAATGTTTAAGGCTGTAAGCACATATCATAATTGACTTTGAAAGTCAAATGGACTGTTCTTGACCTTACAAAATTACATGAGTAATAGCACATGTGGAGGAGAAATATATAATAGCCACAATATACTACACAACAGGGACTAATTTTGGTGTTAATTTTAAGAAAACACCACACATTGTTGACTTCAAAAGTCAAAGTCTATGTTAATGTTTGTCAAGCATTTTGTTCTATAAATTTCAGGATAGGCTTATTAATAAGATCTTTTTTGAGCACTTTAGACATAAAGGAAGACATTTGACATGTAATAATCAAAATTGAAGACATTAGAAGGTCTTCGGATATCTAATGTCTTATAAAACAAACGACAACTAAGTACTGTACATGTAGAGACACGTTTATTGCCAAGAAACTTTCACGGTCCTTACCCAATCAAGTAGATTTTGGCATTCTGGATCAAGGTTGAATGTAGAGTTCTTCTGACCACTAATGAGCTCTAAAACGACAACACCAAAACTATATACATCAGCCTTCACCGATAAATTACCATGTAAGACATACTCTGGCGCCATATATCCACTGTATTACCACACAAAATGCACTTGCATGTTTAAGTTATTGGATTCAAGATTACAGGAAAAATAAAACTAAGGATTAAATTGAGTGGAAACTTACTTGGTACCCGCAACACGGGTGTTAACATGAGTTTTATCTTCAGGGTAGAGCCTGGCCATGCCAAAATCAGCAATCTTGGGTCTCCATTTTTTGTCTAATAAGATATTGCTGGCTTTTATATCTCTGTGGATTATGCGATCGTGGGAGTCTTCATGAAGATAAAGCAAGCCTTGTGCCACACCAACAATTATGGCATATCTCCGTTTCCAGTCAAGCACATCCCGTTTCGCAGATTCTAAAACGGTATAGTCAAAATCAAAACTTGAAAATATATGACCAATCATCAAATGTCTAAGATACCGTTTGCTAGTTACATACATGACAATCTTGTAAACCAAATAACGAAATTGGGCAAATAGGCAGATATAACTTGAAAACCTTCAATGGATGAAAATGTTGCACTTTTCATGTGACATCCTAAAATGGAAACCATGCTCAATTTTCAAGTGACCGAGGGAGGTACTTGTTTGCTAACATCCTTAAAAAGGCTTCTTCTATCATATACAGGTTGTAGGTCTAAAATTCCGTTCTCTCGAATCAGAAATGAAGATGGAATCAATTCCTTAAAACTAGCAGGGAGACAAAAGAACCCTTTTTAACATTGCAGGTTCTTTTTTAGTGTATAAACTTAGATATCATTTCCATAATTTGATTCAGAATTGGAGTAAATTCATTGGTAATTTGAACCACATCAAAAATCTATTCAAATGGTAACAAGTTTAAGAAGAGAACATACTGAAAAGAAGCTTGTCAAGGCTCTCGTTGGCTACGTATTCGTACACCAACATCTTCTCTGGATAAACAGAATACCCTAACAGGCTCACAACATGACGATGTTGTATGCGTGCCAATAGTTTGGCCTCATTCGTAAATTCCCTTTTTCCTTGTTTTGAGGTCTGCGAAAGCTTCTTTACGGCTATCTCCCTGCCATCATCTAACTTTCCCTAGACAATTCAAACAACCAATTCACTACAATGATGAAAGATTGATCATCTCAATTCTCTAAATCATTGAAGTTAGATTTGTAACTGGATCACTAAGAAATCCATAATTTATACAATAGTTAAAGATAACTGATCATGCTGAAAGCCTCAATTGCTACAATAATCATAAATCCAATCATTGACGTTAAATTTGAAATTGGATCATCATAGAAATCCAAATTACTTGCTAAAAAGCTTTGTTTTCAGTTCTTTATCTTCAATAATGAATTCAAGAAACAATGAAACAGTAAAACCTTTCGACAATTTATAGGGACAACAATCGAACCTTGAAAACAGGGCCAAAACCCCCTTGACCAAGTTTATTATCGAAATTGTTTGTTGCAGAAATTAGGGCTTGGAGTGTGAAAACCTTCTGTTCGTGAACAGCAGCAACATTTTCCGAACGTTCTGATGTACGTTCAACTGATCAATTCAAGAACCCATAAAAATCAACAGATAAAAACACAGTTTAATCAGAACCTTTTTATCAAAAAAAAAAAATGCAATATTGATGCAGTCTTCAGGTGGGTATCATAGAATTTGTACCTGTACGATCAGAGTTGCAGGATTTGCTGAGCTCGCGAAAGCAGTTCTTGAATTTGATCATACTGTTTACGAACTAGAACAGCCCATGGATTACCAAAACAAAATTTGGAAGAAGAAAAAAACTGCCTGAGCAATCGGGTTATTGCTTGAACTTTAAAGATTTTTTTTCCCTGCCCATTAATTTGTAGTTGACTTCTACGGTTGCCAGCTACCTTTTGGCTTATATTAGAATGTTAAAGAACTGACAATTTCAGATCATCAAAATATGACGTAAGCCACATGACTATTTCAATATTTCTTCAAGTCTGATTGTTTGGACCTTTAAAAATCATCGAAGTATTAATTTCAGATCTTAACTGAAAATAGATTATTTGTTACATTTTAGAGTTAATTGGATTTCAGATCTTAAGTCAAAACGGACTGTTTGTTATATTTAGACTTAAGAGGTTAGATAGTATGAAAACCACGTATGAAATGTGAATTTCTGTTGACGTAAGTTGATATTTTATTTAACTAAAATATTAAATTCAATTTAATTTTTTAAAACATTTGAGGTCAGCTCTTAATTTCAGACGTGTCATATCTTAATTTCAAATATGGTTTTCAGACTTCAGATCTTAAATCCACATCTTAATTTCAGACGTGGTTTTCTGACGTCAGACATTTACCTCTTAAAATAACAAACACAAACTAAGTTTAACTCCTCCTATAATATATTTTGTGAGTGGTCTATTTATATAATTAGTTTTAATGAATTTCATTTACATTCTGAAGATAATTATGTATTTTAAAATTTTTCAAATCAATATTTTGATAGGATAAAACCCCCCAAAATATAAAAAACTTGTACCTTGAATTCGAAGTATAACCAGTCCCTAACGTAAAGTTGGTTTTATTAATTTTAAAACATATACTCAGCAATTGTAAATCACATTCAAATGTATCCTTATCCAGAAAAGTGCTTGGTTAATTTAGAATCAAAGTTTGATGGGATATTTGAATATTTGTAGTGATTATTTGAGAAAATATTAAAAAATTAATAAAAGATTTCAATTTAAAAAGGGGTTTATTATGAAAAAAACCATCATGTTTTTCAATTTTTAGCGATTTAGTCCCTCCATGTTATTTTTTACCATAAAACCCCTCATGTTACTGATTCGTTGTTGATTTTAGGAAATATTTGACTTATAACCGGTTATACCGGTAATAAATCCTGAGATGCAGGTCGGCGGTGGTGGTTTGGTGGCGGCGCAACACCTGAGACCGGTCTTGGTCGGCGGCGGCAGTTGTGTGGTGATCGCAGCCGAGAGATCAAGCGAGTGAGCGTAAGAGAGTGGGTGAGGCCGAGTGGTGGTGGATGTCGTGAGGGCGGTGACGGTGATGGGGTTATGGGGGCGGCGGCGGCAGCGGCGCTAGGGTTGAGTCACTGTCGTCTTGACTGAGAGCGAGAGAGAGATGGAGAGAATGTATGGCGTCGCTAGGGTTTCCTCCTGCCGGTGCTAGGGTTCAACTAGGGTTTCCGCGGTGGCGGTGATGGGGTTATGGCGGTGGCGGTTGTGCAGAAGATGGGGTTATGGTGGTGGCGGTGATGGGGTTATGGCGGTGGCGGTGGTGTAGAAGATGATCGGCGCAGAAGATGCGGTTATGGTAGTGGCGGTGATGGGGTTATGGCGGTGGCGGTTGTGCAGAAGATGATCGGCGGGGAAGTCGCCGGCACTCCGGCAGAGGAAACCTGTTACAATAGGTAACTTTCCTAAAACCAACAACGAATCAGTAACATGAGGGGTTTTATGGTAAAAAATAACATGGAGGGACTAAATCGCTAAAAATTGGAAAACATGATGGTTTTTTTCATAATAAACCCTTTAAAAAACTAGTAGTTAGCAAATAGGCAATAACATTTAGCAAAACAACTAAACAACTAGGGAGATACCTTTGATTAGATTCATGAATTTTGGTACAGAGATTTTATTGATTATTTGTTGCGCTCTTCTTCAAATTACCAATGAAATGTTAGAAAATTATGGATGAAAGAAGATAAAACGATTTTGGAATCTCGTGGATGATTTTCGTGATCGTGTGTGGTCACTTTCCTATAACAATTATTTGTCCTAGTCGATTATCCAAATATTGTTATGGGATAATCACAAGAAAATGCGTTAACCTTTACTGATAGTTTCGTTTGTAAATATATACAATTATTGTCATCGAAATCAAGTGGACAAGATAGATTAACTTCTCATTCAACCAACTATAGCGGTTGAAACCCTCACTTTCTTAACAATGATGTTATCTTAACAGTATTAACGTCGTTAATATAGCAAACTTCACAAGACAAAACTCTTACCTTAATAGTGTCAAGGTTGTTAAGATAACAACTGTATCTTAACAGCACCAAGGCTCTTAATATTAACAGAATCAAAGCTGTTAAGATAAGGTTTCTTATCTTACTATCATTTGTCTTAACAACCTTAACTTAACATAAACTAAGTTGATAAGTTTTCTTAGTAAAGTTAGCACACAAAAATTTAATTTCAGAGGAACCACTGTTAGGGGTGCTGCCCCTAGAACCCCGCAAGGAGGCGCAACCTCCATTGACTCTCGCTTTAACGCAGAGTAACTGACTTTGGCCAAACTTATACAAGTGTGCACTCCGCACCTTCTAAACTCGTTTTAGTTCCAACCAAATCCAATAGTTTTGGTCAATGAATTACACTAAAATAACAACATGAAAGGAAAGCAACATTAAATCAAAATAAACTATAATAATCAATTACTTAAGTCATAGTTGAATGAAAAGATATCAAGATTATGAAACAATATGTTCAAGACTTCATACGGAGGCCCTGTCTTTCATAGAAAATTCGAAAGCATCCTATCATCTCCTCGCTGAGGGACCTGGCATTTTCGTTCAATTATAAGTCGACTGGTACGAGACTTAAGAGTTTGATCGTGAAATAAATGTTGTCCCTATAAATTGTTGGTGGTGGTGGCTAATTTAATCGAGAGTTTTTATCCAATTCAATAATTACATTTCAATTTAATTTAATTTAAATTTTAAACAAATATAGTGGACAAATTTGTCCCTGCTTACTTAAATTTAACATATCACTCCTAATTAATTTACTTAAAACAAAATCAATTTAAACATTGTTTTTTTCCCAGACGCCTCCACTCTAATTGTGTACTTGATTGAACGTGAGTGTGTGTATCTCTATATATACATATATAATGAGGTTCAATGGATAATAAGTATACACCGGAGAACCCGTTAAAACCTCTATACACTATAGGGGAAACAATTATGCATAACATAGGAGCCACAATACATCGCTGTTCCCACATTATGTTGATGTACAATGACTTTTATGTGATGGACAACTGTTTCTCACTTGATGCATCATGGTTCTTCATTGATTTTTTCATGTTTGATTTTAATAAATAAAGAAGCAAAAATTTTATTTGAGTTAGCGACTTATTATTGGTTAATCTTGTTCTTGAATAAATGTTTGAAAAACAATGATAAGAAGAGCCCTTTAAACTAATATTTTAAAAGTAAGAGACTAAAAGAGTTAAATGACTAAAAAATAAAAGGACAAAAATATGATTTTTCTTATAAAAAAACTTGCATTTATTTGAACTTAAAGAGAAAGTGAAAGATTGAGCTAGAGAGGGAGTTATCGTATCGAAGGGATCAAACTTGTTAGAGGGTGTAGAAGGGATCATCCAAATTTTCGGTCATTCAGAAGTTAATGAGGTAAGAAGAAATAAAGGAAATTGAATGGTTTTTGGTGATAAATGCGGGCCAAAAGTTGGAAAGAGACATCAACGTGTATTTATTTTTATCATTTTATGTTTCGATTTGGGTTAATTTGTTTTGTGTTGAATGAATCGCTTAAATACAAAATATTTATGAATTACTTAAATACAAAATATTTGACATGACATATGTTGGTTTCTATGAAACATCTTAATTAATGCTAGAACATTTTTTTTATTAATCCATGATTATAGATTTTTTTGTTAAGCATAAGTTGTAAAAAAATTAACATAATAATACAAGTTTTAATGATAAATAATTAAATATAATATGAAAATTTTAGAGCAAGAAATATAACATAAAATTTAATTTTACAAAAGAGATATCAAGAAGATAAAAATAAGTTGTTTCATAGAAACCAACATATGTCATGTCAAGAAATATAACATAAAAATATAAATCACTTGACATAAATCAAGCGGCCACCACCAAAGGTGGGAGAGTTTCCTCTTGCTTGAGGTCTCAAATTCAAGTATTGCCAAGAATGTTTCTTCTTTTATTTTTATTTTTGAAATCTTCAATTAAAATGTTGTTAATTGGTATTTTGTGAAAAATTAAAATGTTGTTAATCGAATCTATATTAATCAAAATTTGTGCTAAAAAAATTAAAATTGTGTCAATTGGAACTTTGTAAAATATTGTTAATCGGAATATGTGATTTGAAACTTTCTAAGATGTTGTTAATCAATATTTGTTAATCGGAAATTTGTAATAAAATTAATTTTGTCAAAATTTAATATTATAAAATTTATCATTATTGAAAAAAAAAATTTAACGGATTGTAAAATGTAAGGATGATAAAAATGTTGGCAAGTGTAAAATAGTCATTTTGAAGGATATTGTTGCGTATGACAAAAATTGTTTTGTACAAATCAACTTTATTGACGAAGTTGTAGTTGCAATGAAAGATGTCACCCATACTAAACCAACCATAATTTGAATATAGTTTCTTCATGAAATTGAAGGAGGATGAAGAATAGTGCACATGGAAACGTAAAGTCAGAAAAAAAAAAAAGACAAAATATATATAAATGCAAATTCGTAAAACAAAAAACAAAAATGTTATTTTGAAAAATGATTAAGAATAGCAACAATTTTTTTCTTTATCAAAAATATTAATGATGATCTCATTAGGTCAAAAATTGTTATTTAATAAATTTTAAATATGTTACTATTATCTCTAAAATAATTAAAACATAGTATTTTTTACCATTAGCCCCCAAAAATATGAATTAAATCGATGGTCATGACTTTATTTAATTCAAAGTAAAAAGAATTGAAGTTTATTTATGTAACCAACGAGCAGTTAATTAATGCCACACGTTGTGATGGTTTAAAGATATTATTTTGAAAAAAAATACATTCGATGCTATCCAAATGACAATACATCACATAGTGATGTTAAAAACATCAAAGTGTCACACATAAACATCGTTCTCTCTCTCTCTCTCTTTTTTTTTTCCTAAAATGAAATATTGTTTTATTATAATATCATTTTGTATAACCATAACATTTGAAGCTCTAACTAATACTAGGAAACATAGTGACAAACATGAAACATTGCTAATTTTATGAGCTATAATTTGATGAATTCTAAGTAAAGTTGTGGTACGTTGGGGGTGTTCAAAAAATTCCGAAACCAAAAAACCGTTCCGATTTTAAGGTTAACCAAACCGATTTTTCTATTATTTTTAGTTTAGTTAACCGAACCGGAAAATCTTCTGTTTCGGTGTAGGTTTACGATTTCAGTGACAGACGGTTGACCGAAAAACCAAATTATGAAACCACAATTACAAAAGTAAAATTATGAAACTATTACAAACAAAAGTTAAAAAGCTAAAAGAAGTTAGAGAGAGAGAGAGAGAGAGAGAGAGAGAGAGAGAGAGAGAGAGAGAGAGAGCCATGGAGGTGTTATAATTACAAAATGGGACCTTAAACATAAAGATTTGAACACATAAATCAAAACTTTATTTAAGAGTATGGAACCACTATTCGATAGATGATCTAAACCAAAAACTTATTGAAAAGGCTTTGCTTTGAGCCTATCACTACTTGATGTTACAAAGAAAGGACTTATTGCTGCTATTGGGTTAACACTTAACATGACTTGAGAATGGTTCTTTCATGGCTTGCCTATTTGTTTGTTCTCCACTTTCAAAAATCTATTTTCAATCATCAAAACGTCGAGTTTAATGGATTTAAGTATCGAACTTAGATATCTAAGTCAAAACTTTCTGCATGACACATGAGATTGGGTGAAGAAATGAGTGTTAGCTTCAATCCATGATAGGTTGCTTATAGTTAAAGTGTATACAAATTAACTCCTAGTTGCCACTTCAAATTATTAGCAAGACTCTATTTTTAAAAGTAAATTCTTTAGCAATCAGTAACTATACAATAATAAAATCAAATACAATCAGTAACTCAGTAAAAGAAGTTATTTCTTATTTTGTGTTTTAATGAAATGAAAAACAAACAGTTAAATTTATAAAAGCATATAATGAATTAACATTACTTTTATGTCATAAAAAGTTAACGAGGGATAAAAAAAAACGATTTTAAAAACACTTACTAGTTACAACTTATTGTTACTATATTTTTTTTAACAGCAAAACATATTCATCCTAAATCTATACCTTTGTTCATTATAAAATTTGAACCCTCAACTTACTATTACTATGTTATTACTATATTAGGCAAACAAAAAAGATGGCAGCCAGTTTTCTTTTTTTTTTTCTTTCTTTTTTTCTTTCTTTTTTTCTATGTGAGATAGCAACTGCATTTATTTTCAATTATAAGTAGTTAAATTCATAATATGAAAACGCAGCCGTGTTTGTGCATGTTTTTTTTTTTTAACATAAAATAAGCAAATAAAATAAACAAAAGCGTCATCTGTCAATTATATTATATTTATATTTATTACACCACGTATCATGTGTGTGATGTGTCGTATATTATAGACTTTATAGTTGATCCTTTCTTCTTTGGTGGGTCATCTCAAATGCAATTAAAGTTTTCGAAAGAAAATTAAGATTAATTAATTGTGTTTGTAGCCTTAGTTTAAATAAGTATGTGAAAAGAAATTTAAAAAATTTTTAAGAATGAATTCCCAAATTATTTATTTGCGTTTTTTAAACAACTGACACCCATAAACTTGATCAAGAAAATGAATACCC
This sequence comes from Centrapalus pauciflorus, assembly GCA_020465985.1. Lineage (NCBI taxonomy): Eukaryota > Viridiplantae > Streptophyta > Magnoliopsida > Asterales > Asteraceae > Centrapalus > Centrapalus pauciflorus. The sequence continues at coordinate 712,006 of JAANYP010004003.1, forward strand.
TAATTAGAAGGAACACTATCCAAAAAATTAATTTACAAAGCTCTAAAACCTACATATTTTGGAAAACCGTGGATCACAAAAGATAAAATGAACTTTGAATATCGGATGTTTTTCGTGATCGTGATTGTATCATTTTCCTATAACAATTATTTGTCCTATTGGGTATCCAAATATTGTTATGAAATAATCACAAGAAAATGTTAGTTATGACTGATAATTTCGTTTGTATATTAGTATATATATATACTTCATTTAACCCACGAAATTAAGTAAATAAGATAAGTTAACTTCTCATTCAACAAGCTAAAGTAGTTGAAACCGTCATTATCTTAACAATGACGATATCTTAACTGCACTACGACTGTTATGATTACAAGTTTCACAAGGCTAATGTCTTACCTTAGCAGCACCCAAGGCCGTTAAGATAACAACTCTACCTTAACAACACTATGATTGTTAAGATAATAATGTCCAAGTTTGTTAAGATAAGCCATAACAGCATCTTAACAGCACCACCGCCAGGGGCTCCGCCGTTTGGACCCCGCAAAGGGGCGCATCCCCCTTCAGCCCCCGCTATAATGTCCGGGTCTTGACTTTGGCCAAAATTATACGAGTGTGCAGTTCGCACCTTCTAAACTTGGTCTAGTTCAAACCAAAGCAAATTAACTTGGTCTAGAAATTATACTAAAATAAAAACAACATATACATTAGGGATGAGCAAAAAACTCGTTTTACCCAAGCCGAGCCGGATGGGACCGTTTCATTTCCGGAATGGCTCTCACTTCTCAGTTCTGATAATTCAGTTTTTAATTCCACCGGGTTCTGTCTGGTCCAATTTATTTTTTCTTTGTAAAAGTCAGGAAATAACGGGTATTGAACCGGAACCAAACCAAACCATTTCATATTCGGTCCGGTTCTCTGTTCTTGATTTTACGCATTTTTTGTTTTCCCTTAATTCGGGTTCGGTGTTCGGTCCGGTTCGGAAACCAAGTTCATCCTTAATACACACACCAAAGACCCATCTAAAAGGCAGAATTGCAACAACTTCCCCGGAAAAACCTTAAAAACTAACCAAGATCTCTCAAACACCTTTGAAAATTAAATAATTTTCAATATAAATTGTTATTTGATATTTCAAAAAGTGTCAACTATAAATATTAGGAACATAGGTTTATTGTGTTAATTAATTGTTATAAAAGTGAAAATACTTTTGAAATGATGTTATAAATTGTCTTTAAAATATGGAAACTTAACGTGAACAATTATAAGAGGTATTTTGTATATTTTGCTTACTCAACTTCCCAACCTGACTTCAAAAGAAAGCAAAATATGTCAACCGATAAACACTTTAACGTCATGTACACATGGACGAAAACTTTTGGATCCATCACTACCCACACATGTATGGATACATTAAAGAATATGTAGATTACTTTAGGTGGTGAAACAGCCTACTAATTAATGAGCTAAATATATTTGGTTAGTCGAATGTTTGATGGTAAATATTTTCATATATGTTCAAAGAATAAAAACATGCATGGGCCTATCCTCCAAAGGCCCAAAGGGCCGATGACCCAAGATACATATTCATTTTATAATTATTCGAATGAACTCAACTTGAGTAGGTAAAAAATGTGAGTCAAAGAGGAGACCAACATTGAACTTCCACTTACCCTGCTCTACAAGGACCCTCCGGGTCAGATTTCGGGTTTTCATGTAAAATATTCCTAACCCATTTATATAATGTTGGTATCTTCAAATAGGTATTTTGTCTACGAGATCCAGTGTCTAAAATAACACAAACTGATGGGAATTAGATACAGGGACTTAGGTTTACCCCAGTTTTTAATATTAATTTGGAATTTAAACTTAGACTTTAAGTTCCCAAACAGGCCATATATGGTTCAAACCGGTTTACTACCTAAACCCAAGCCGAAAGCTTTTGTTAATTGTTATAAGTGGTAACCTTAAAAACCCAATCTTATACCTTTTTGCCACTAGGGTTATCATATAATTCATATTCACCCTGTAAATGAAAATCTCCTGTTCTTAACAACATCCACACATCTTTTATGAAACCTTAAATAAAGCTTCTTTTATTGTTTGCCGGTTATTTACGAATACTAAAACTGGATTATAGGAACACTCATTCATAAAAGTTGTTATGTTATATCGGCATCTCGTACATTAATGTAACACCTGTATACAAAACCTAAAGAAACGAATAAAGGGTAAATGATTACACACATAACATTGAACTCTAAACAAAACACCAATTTTACATACTTACAAATTACACTTGATGTAATAAGAAAAGGGTCCCCTCCCTTTCTTACACTCCAAAACAAATTTTTAAAGAAAAACATGTTTGAAAAATGAAAGATTTACCCTACACCTAACTCTCCCTACAAAGAAACACACACATGCATTCATCACCCACCTTTTCCCCTCAAAAGGTAGAAATGAACTTACACCTAACCCCCTAGAAAAAATTTGGGTTTTTTAAAATAATATACCTTTTTTTTTTTTTGTCAAATTCAGAATAATAATAACAACATATACATGACATAATAAACGATTATATTATTCTGAATTTAAACTTCAAAAGTAGGTTACTTTGAAAACAAATTAAGGAAAAAAAAAAAGGAAATACCGAACCAAGAAAAGAACAAAAGTTTGGTAGCTTCGCCTTCCAGATATGACCTCTTCATTCAATTGATGGATTGGATACCCTTAAGCCAAGGCCCCATTTTCACCTATAGAATGTGCCAAAAAAATCAATACAAAATTACAAAAAAGGACCCAAGATAGAAAATATAACATTATTTGGGAATCTGGAATTTCCATCTTAAAATAAATTGCCTCGTTATACAGTATATCGAGGCAATGTATTAGATGGAAATTCTGATACTCGAATAATTGAATGAATATTGTTTTTACCGTGAAAAGAGTCTTGTAGATGATCATACTAGAGTGCCATCGGTTAAGTTCTTTGCTCGTAGATCGACACTTCTAAGATCACGTAGATGTTGCAAGATTTCTTGAAGAAGTTCCATTCCTTTGTCGCCTTTTTTTAACGATCCAATGCAGTGTTTTAAGAACTCTCGGTCGGCCTCTAGAGCTTGTAACCTTACATAAAGTTGATCGACTTCCTCTTCCATGTCGATTCTCTTCTTTTGTAACTCGAATCTTGTGACAGCGTTGTCTTCTATCTTGTTAAGATGGAATCCGTTTTCATGCCCGTTTGACGTGATCATCATCCCGTCTTCGCTATCGTTGTCAAGTGCGTCAAAAAGAGGAAGAAGTCGCTTTCCTGTTGAGCCGTTGGCTCTTCGATCTTGATAATGTGTCTCGTGTGTTTCCTTTGGGAATCCGTTTGTGATACCACTGACTTCTTGCCGATCGTACCCGAAACTCCCATTTATATGTTTTCCGTTTTCTTCAAAGTAATCCTCTATCTGACTTACATCAGCAAAATGCCGATCTTCTTCATCACTCAAAGTGAAAAGCTTCTCCTCTAAAACCTTAAGTTGTTCAAGAATCGACAATCTCTCATCCTCGAAGTCCACAAACGACGAGTCTAGATTCAGTACGGTCTCAACAGGGGTATTCTGATGCTGGCTTTCTCGATTCCCGTTAGAGAGTTCCTCATTTTTCGGCTCGTGATTCAGATCGACCCACATTCCATCCCCATCCTCTGAATGGCTACATGAAGCGGAACACGTGCCGCTCTTCACACTGCTCGCCAAAAACCTCATCCTCTCCTTCGTCTCGTAATCCATCACTTTCTTTCGATACATTTCCAATTCCTTATCCTTCTTCACCATAAGTTCGTTCAAGAGCTGCAAAGCCTCTTGATCATATTCCGATTGCTCTTCCATCATTCGTTGATACTGCAACGCCTCCATTTGCATTGCAGCCTTCTCTTCTTGAAGCCGGTTTATCATAGCCATTGTCTCACTAGCCGCCACCGCGGAAGCACTTCTCTCTTCTTCTAACTCTGTATACAACGCCTGTAACGCATTCCTCTCGGCTCTCAAAGCCGATTTAAGCTTCTCTGTTGTATTAATTGGATCTCCACCGTCCAATTCACTCCCATCAAAAGACTCGTCCACCATTGATTCTTTTCTTTCGATCGTTATTGAAGCCGTGTCTAGCTGATCCAGGTTCCTCAATTCCACTGTTTTTTCATCCTCTCGAGCTTCTTCAAAACGCATTACATACAACAATGACAACAATTTGGTCTCATTTTCTTGAAACTTAAGCTTGATTGATTAAAAAGATAACAACAAAGAAATTGAAGTTTACCATATTCAAGATTAAAATCCAAATCATTAGAACTTGTTGAAGGTTCTTCATGTGATAAGGAATAGAGAGTGAAATTATCTTGGGCTTTAATCTCATCACATGAATCCAAAACTGGAATCTCTGTTCCGATTGAAACCTCTGCTTCTTCATGGTCTGCATAACAAAATTGAGCTTTTAATCGGGAAAAATAATAAAAGTTTAAAAGTTTAAAAAAAAAAGAAAGAAAAAAACTTGCCTGAATCACTTTCCTCTGTTTCATGAAGTTCTTTGGTATCCACAGGAGGTTGATTTGGTTCAGAAATTGCAGAGTTTTCTTCAAGGAAACCACTTAGATTTGCATGGAAAACAAGAGAATGTTCAGTTTCTTCAAATTCCATCGAGTCAAGCTCGGCAAATTTGGATGATTCCTCTTTTTCTCCGATCGTGGAAAGCGACTCCGGTGCATTCTGAAGAACATTAACTGTTTCTTTAGTTTCCTTTACTATTTCTTTTGTTACTGTTTCGGTTATTGATTCAGAAATAACCTGAGCTTTCTGAAAATCCCCAAATTCTTGATCTTCGTCAACTGCTGTATCATTTCGAATTTCTTCTGTGATCGAGTCGGTTGATTCAATTGCCACTAACTGATTCCCGCTGTAATCTAAGACGAATTCAAGATCTTGTGAAGGTGTTTCTGAATTCGAATCTTCCTTGCTTTCAACATGAATCAAATTCTCCTTAATTGATTCAGTCTCGGTTTCCTCTGTTTCTTTCCACTGAATCTGATGTTCTTCCATTCCCCCCAAATTATCAGTGTCCAATTCCGATCCCATTAGATCGATAATCGAATTTCCATTTTTGGAAAAACCCATAAAATCCCAACTAGGATTAATCACAAAATAAGAAGAATCATCAAAACTTTTCCTCTCAAAATCAACACCACAACAAGAACACTTCAAACAAACCTCATCTTCTCCGTCACTCTGAACAAAATCAATCTTTTTCACCTTCGAAAACGATAAATTCTTGGACTTTTTCTGAAACCCAGATGAGCAATCCTCACACATATCATGCGATTCCGCTAACTTTCCATGGTTTGAACAGAACCCCAGCTGTGAAATTTCTTTGGAATGGAGCTCACATAGAAGATCTCTATGTGAATTTTTGTTCTGGGGTTCTAAAAATCGATCAAGACGAACACACCAGAGACAGGGCGGCTTAAGGCCAAAGAATCGGGCGAATTTTATAATAAAATACGAGAAGACTGAGTTGAGAAGAAGGAGAATTATGAGAGTCCATTCAAGAACAGCATACACAAGAACAAGTGTAATCTTGTTTGTGTTATTATGCACCATTGTTGCAAACTTGTTTCCAGCCATGGTGATTAACCCTCTGTTTCCTTGTGTGCATTTACACACACACACACACAGAGAGAGAGAGAGAGAGAGAGAGAGAATGTTTTTGACTGAGGTTGTAAGCAAGTTTATCAATGAGAGAAGAGCATGGGCTGTTGTTTGATATTTTATTATTTTATTTATTAAGTTAATTATTAACTAATTAGGTTAACAAATCAATGGGAATTGCTAGATTGTTCTCCATTTCTTATTTAATTAAAATACATTTTAAAAAAAAACATGTATTTGATTTCAATAAAATATTCATAATCAATTGTACGTCATAAATTTAATACAAATAATTTTAATTAATATAACTAAAAGAAATTTAGGCCCAAAAGAGTGGGCATATGGGCATATGGATGGCAACGGGACGGGTTCGGGGCGGGGAATGACAATCCCGTCCCCGTTTAAAAAAACCGCGGGTGTTAAATAGGGATACCCTTCGGGTACGCGGAGAATCGGGTAACCCATTTATAAATCAATGATATGAAATTTAACCACATGGTTCATAATTTAAGCTTAAAACGTCCATGTATGATAAAATTACAACACTATATTAAATTAAATTCGCATCCTTATCAAATGATAGCGAAAAAAACTTTATTTCAATAAATTATATGTAAATAAATAAGTTCTTTAAATTATACATAATAATTTTTATGTATAATATATAAAATAGATAAAAATATTCATCTTTTATATATAATATACATACAATATAAATAGCATGTTATTATTAAAAAAGTAATCGGGATATTCGGGGATTTAAACGGGTATGTAATCGGGCATACGGGGCGGGTATTAGCAATACCATACCCGCCCCATCCCCTGTTTAACTTAATCGGGTTCGGGGAAACCCGCCCCGATTAGATCGGTTTTCGGTTTTCCGCGTCGGGTTCGGTTTTTATTGTCATCCCTAAGTGGGCATGACATTAGTGTGGTACCGAATGTGTCATTGGGTGCACACTGCCCCACTCCTTTGGCATTGGCATCAACATTTGAATGTCGAGCTCCATTTCCTTTCTTTGTGTGTGTGTGTTTATATACATATTTTACCTAATTATTTTATATTTAATACACACCCTCAATATGACATTCAAATGACAAAGCTGACGTGACGCTAACATGACTGTATTTTTGCTTGATCATCTTGTTAATGACTCCCTTGGACCTTTAAAAAAATGTACATATGTCTGATTTTCACTACAGATTCGCTATTTTTCATATAACTTAGTTGCGTCATCTTTTTATAAGTATAGAACTAAATTCCTTGCAACATTTCATATTTGTTTTAATAAACATTCGTTTGCCAACTTATTAGCTGTTTCCTCTCCAAATCTCCAATAAACCACTGGCCACTAAAAAAACACATTATTGTTTTCCAAATCTTAGTTATATTCAAAATCACTGTAAGTTTTGTTTTTTTCTTTTATTTATAGCTATTAATACTTTTATAAGAATCTTATAATCTCATTTAGCAATGATTTGTAAAGTGAAAAAAACTAATAACAATATTATAGCAAAATTTTCACAAAAGCATTTAAACAACTAATTAAACGCGTAAAACTAATAAATAAAAAGAAACCATAAAACTACGTAAGAAAAGTTAAAATGATATTGATAAACAGTAACGTAATATTGTAAATTAAATTTTTTAAAAAATGAAAAAAAAGTAGTTAAAATATATTTTAAACTAATAGAGTAATCTTACTTAAGAAAACGTTTACAATCTAATAAAACATATTTTGATGATGTATTTGAGAGAGAGTAATGTAAATTAAGGATGGAATTAAACACTAACAAAGGCTTATGGTGGGTTGGATATTATCTTTTTGAATTGAGTAAATTACAGAAATGGTCCCTATGGTTTGCTTAAAACTTTGGATATGATCCCTGTGGTTTCAATTTTGCATAAACGGTCCTTATTATCACTGTTTACTTGCAAAAATGGTCCCTCTACCGTTAACTTTAACAATCAAATGGTTAAATCTTTTATAATGACCATTTTACCCTTTTCGTTGATAACATTTTGGTCCCTCAAGTTTGTAGTTCATTTTGGTTTTGGTCCCTTAAGTAAATTTTTTTATTTAACTCTTTTATTATTATTATTATTATTATTATTATTATTATTATTTATTATTATTATCATTATCATTATTATAAAAATTATTATTATTATTTATTATTGATTTAACTTTTTACATATTAATTTATTTGTTTATTAAGTTTCCAATTTTAATATATTTTCAATTTAAATTACAAACTTATTAATTTTTTTATTATAAACAATAGTATCAAATTAGAATCCATTTTGTTTTTTTAGCTTTTTCGAATGAAAAATACAAATATTTTATATTGTAGTTTCCAAACCAAAAAAATTTGAATCTTAAGCTTTTATTTCTTTTTACAAACGAAAAAAAGTTACTAACCATTCATGTTTAGTTTTTTTCATTTTCTAAACGTAAAAAACTACGAAAACCAATTTGTGTTTTTATTTTTTTTTCTGCACCAAAAGTTTCAACATATTCCGATTTTATGTTTTGGGAAACGAAAGTAAATACAAACAATTCTGTAATTAGTTTTTGCAAACGAAAAAACTACGAATAATTCTGAATTTCAGATTTTCTAAACAAAAAAATTATTTTATTTTTCTAGTTTTTCGAACCAAACCATTACCTTTTATTTTTTTTTTGTCCGAACGAAAAACTACGAAACATTACGTTTTAAAGTTTTAAAAAAATGAAATAGTGTGTAGCCTTTTTGTTCGGAAAAACAAAAAAAATGAAATGGTTTGTAGTTTTTTACGATTGAAAAAGTTAAAAACGTAATGATTATAATTACATAAAAACTGAACAAAAAAATAGACTATTTCATTTTTTGAAAAATCGAATTTTATACGTTTGGAAAAAGCTAAAAAATCAAAATGAGACTATATTTTTGTTCGATTTTTACGTTATTCTAATGATTACGTTTTAAACTTTTTTCAATAGTAAAAAACTAAAAATCATTCAATTTTTTTAGTTTTTCCAAACAAAAAGAATACACTCTATTTCATTTTTTAAACAACTTTAAAGCGTAATGGTTCGTAGTTTTTCGTTCGGAGAAAAAAATAAAAGGTAATGGTTTGGTTGAAAAACTAGAAAAATAAATTGATTTTTGTTAGGAAAAACTGAAAATCAGAATTATTCGTGGTTTTTTCGTTTGCAAAAACTAATAACAGAATTGTTTGTATTTATTTTCTTTTTCCAAAACAAAAAATCGGAATGAGTTGAATTTTTTGGTGCAGAAAAAAACTAAAAAACGGATTGGTTTTCGTAGCTTTTTACGTTTTAAAATGAAAAAACTTAAAATATGTATGGTTAGTATCTTCTTTTCGTTTGAAAAAACAAATAAAAGCTTAAGGTTCAAAAATTTTTGGTTTGGAAACTACAATATAAAATGTTTGTATTTTTCATTTGAAAAAGCTAGAAAAGAAAATGGATTCTAATTTGATACAATTGTTTATGATAAATAGAAATAATTAAGTTTGTAATTTAAATTATAAAATATGTTAAAATATAGGAAACTCAATAAACAAAAAAAATTAATACGTAAAAAGTTATAATAATAATAATAATAATGATAATAATAATAATAATAATGATAATGATAATAATAATAATAATAATAGTTATAATAATAATAACATAATAATAAAATAGTTAAATAAAAAATTTTACTTGAGGGACTAAAACTAAAATGAAGTACAAACTTGAGGGACCAAAATGTTATCAAAGAAAAGGGTAAAATGGTCATTATAAAAGATTTAACCACTAGTTTGTTAAAGTTAATGGCAGAGGGACCATTTTTGCAACTAAACAGTGATAATAAGGACTGTTTATGCAAAATTGAAACTACAGGGACCGTATCCAAAGTTTTATGCAAACCACAGGGACCATTTATGTAATTTACTCTTTTGAATTTGATGGGCATAAAATAAAATGGAGGGACCAAGAAAGAGCAAAATATAAGTAGGTGGACCACATACAAATTACAAAGTAAGGTATGGGTTCCACCCATGGATGGCAAATGTTGGACCTAATCATACTTGTCTATCTTTTCCTTTTTTTCTTATTTTTGGTCAATAATCACTATGGTGTGTGTATGTGTGTGCACTTTTTTCTTCATTTTCATCCTCTATTATATTACATTCATACCCTACATATATTATCATTTCTTTTTTTGAAAATCAAAACAACAAATTATTGTTTACCTTCGCAACAACAATTCTCCTATTTTATTCTTTTTCCCTTATATTAAGCACTTGTATTTCAAACACTTTAAAGAGCTTATGAATTACAAAAAACACCCAACCCTGGTCAATAAGGAACAATACAAAGGAAAAACTAAAATCAAACCACGAGTTAAAACGAGAGAAAGAAACCTACCTAAACAAAGACGTCAACTTGACACCACCAATCCAAGCTATCGACAAGATTTCAAATCTCGAGATCAAATGATAACAAAAATACATACCAAAGATCATACAACGCACGAGCAACCCTCTTAATGTTATCTATTGTTAGTTTTTCTAAAGCTAGTCAATAAGGAATTTAGTATGTTTCATAATATTATTTCTTATAAGCTTACAAAAATTGGATTTAAAATTTTCAGGTATTAATTTTGTATGTTTATTTTATTTATCTGGTTTAAAAATGATTTAATTTCCTCTTCTAGAGATGTTGTCAAATTTAAATGTAAACCAACTAATGTTTGAGTTTTAACTTAAAGTTAAAACTATGTGCATGTAATAATGATATATACATGTAAAGTTTTGAACATGTTCTTGTGGCATGATTATGATACCCAATGAGTTGTTATAATTGGATACACTCACACATGATTGAGATTATTCTAAGTAAATAACTATATATATTAATCTCAATCCTAAAAGCTTACAACACATCTTCACATTTTTAATTCACGTTATTAGACTTTTTGTTATAAACTACCTATCAATTTTTTAAATATGCTTTTTCAGACAAAATTTTTTATTAAATGATAGGTCTCAAAGAAAGAGACCAATATAACAAAACTTCCAAACTTCAAAATTGGATTAAAAGTTGATAAACGAAATTGGGCACGCGAAACAATCGTGCGAATTCGGGTGTTTGGGTTAAAAGTTGATAAACGAAACTGATTTTGTTAACCATTAACTAAATTGGATTCCAATAATATAAACATGTGTTAATCAATAACGGGATTTTATTATTCGGTAGTGGGTCGATTTATACCGAAACCGTATGTATAAACGTTTCTTTCAATATTCCTTTCATTCTAAGCAATTCAAATCACTATCTCAAGTGTGTGTGTGTGTGTTTGAACCTTCTGGGTAAATACAAGGGATCAAAACCAAGATCATTAACTGCTAGGAACTCATCTTAGCTTCATCAAACTCCACCACCTTCCTTGTTCTTCATTTTCAAGTAAGTTAATCCTTAAAACTTGCTTTTAGTAGTATTAAAGGGGTTGGAAATCAATTGGTATTGGTAACTTTATGTTTCTGGGATAAACTGATAGGGTTTGGGGCCAATTAATCGATGAAAATCGGGTTTGGTAACTTTGGAAAATCAAAGCACCAGCTCTAAGTTGGTCGACCTTGAGCGCGGCCACGATCAACTGATCGAGCCACGTGATGGAGTTGAGATTGTGATAGATCGAGCTCGGGCTAGCAGGGCGTGATGGGAAGCTCGGTCAAGCTTGGGAAGTGTGGCTGAGGTGGGAGCGCGACCGCGACCAGGTCATTTTGGGCTATTGGGTCGGGTCTAGGCTATTATGTGAGAATCTTATATGATATTAGTTGTTAACTGTGTTATTCAGGGTCACAGATGGATTCGGGATCGGGACAGGACAGGGTTAGGGATCCAGTTACTCGTGTTTTAGCTATCAGGTGAGATGCAAGTATTTTTACGAGATGCACCCTATATTTCATTTTTGTAACTGTGTCTAGCATGATTATCGGGTTTTACATGGGAGTTTGGCTTTTATTTGGTTATTGGGATTGTTTATCTTATCTTGCTACTTTATACTAAGTTTTATAATTATGAAATTTAGTGATTCTGTGATATTGTGCTACACCGGGGCATACATTTTGATTATCTTGATAAACCGTATGGCTGTGATAGGTTTGATCAGCTCCGGACCCTTATTGGGGACCCAATACTGCTTTGTGCGGTTTCGGGGACCACGTGCGTGGGAGAGGGATCACTCCGGGATTGCTATCATATTAGATTTAAACAAAGAAATCAACAAAAAATGTGGACTTGAATCATAAAACATAGACAAGTGAGCTCACTGGAGAGCGGTTCGTCATAGACGAATGGTTGGTCAACAGATTGCAACCACTTCATCAAGTTGCAAGTAGGGATGGCAATGGGGCGGGAGGCGGGGATCTCAGTTCCCAACCCCATCCCCGCTTCATAATCCTCTCCCCTATCCCCGGCCCCATCCCCGTCGGGGAATGAGTTTTCATTCCCATCCCCGTCCCAATCGGGGATCGGGGATCCCCGTCGGGGAATCGGGTTTTTCAATTTCATAAATATTTTTTATGTTTAAACTATAAATAGTAATTTAGTAGAATAATATATGAAAATAAACTTTAAAAAAAATTAATTCAAACATATTTGAGTTGTTTACATATATAATGTATAATTTATAATAAAACTAAACAAAGAAATAGATGCAAAACATTTATAAAACCAATAAAATGAAAAATAAAAATAGTATTTTAAACTATAGAAAAGTCATATACAATTATATTTAATATATTATATAGAATGTAATAAATAATTTACATTGTAAAGTTAAATATATGTAATAATTTATATTAAAACATATTTTATAACCGGGGTCGGGTTCGGGGATTAAAGTGTCTCCCATCCCCGCCCCATCCCCATTATTTTAAATCGGGGATTCCCCGTCCCCATCCCATCCCCGGTCAACTCGGGGATTCCCCGGTCAAATCGGGGTCGAGTTACGGGTTCCCCGTCGGGGATGGGTTTTTTTGCCATGTCTAGTTGCAAGTCTTTTGTTTAAAAAAAAATCTCATTTTGATAAGTTTTAGTCAGTTGGGATTTCCTTGAGCGATGAAAAATAGTTGTGGTTTTAATCGCAAAAATGATCCAACTTGAGGGTCTTTTGCGCAAATTTCTTTTTTACATTTATAAGAAGAGTAAAATAGTCTATTTGTATAGAATTGTTGTCTATGGAGAAAAAATGTTGTTTACAAAACGCCACCCAATAAGAATATTTAAGTTTAGAAAGTATGTAAGAAAAAAAAAAAAGATTGTGAGATCCAAGAGCCTCTTCATCTATATTCAAAAGTGCCATTACAGCTTATTAGCTCCCCTTTAATTTTGCTTTTTCTTTAATTTATTATTTGTCCATCAACTTTATTTTATATATTCAGAAAAGGACCAGAAAGGAAGAAGATACATTGGTAAAGGGACTCCTAAGAATGTAATTGAATTCGTACAAGTGCACATCTGTTTCACACCAAAACATTATGTTATATCATTTTTAATTTTTTTAACTGAAATAAATCATAAAACTCCCTTTTCTAGTTTCACACCATTTCTTCACCTATAGAATATGTTTGACATGCAGCATCTAAAAACTTATAGAAGCTTAAATTTATAGTTTTTAAAAACTTCAGCTACTTTTTATCCATAAATTCGTGAAGTATCTCGGGTTTTTTCATCCTTATTTTCGGCCATATTGATCATCTTTTTCGTCCCACCATCATGCATCATCAAAACGGTGATGCATGTTTATCGGATTCATCTTCAAACCGCTATGCACCTGAAAAAAATGGTATTTTTGGAAGAAAAAAATCTCTTTTTCTCTTTCTCTCTCTCTCTTACTTTTTTTTCATTTTCATTTTATTTTTCTTTCATTATAATTGATTTTTAAAGTAAAAAAAAATATTTTTTATAAAAAAAATTTATTTTTTCTATATTGAAAATTATTTAATTGCTAAAAAAATAACGTATTTTATATAGAATTATTATATGTTTATATAGAATATTTTTATTCTGTATAGAATATGTTAACGAACATATTCTATGTGCAATCTACGTAGTTAGTCATGCATTCTACATAGAATGACATGCAATCTACGTAGAATGTCGTGTAGAATGTCAAATATCATATATTCTACGTAGATTACCTGATAAAATATATCAAAAACACATTAAAAAAATTCATTTAGACATTTTATCAAACACTTGGTATGCAACTGATATAAAATATACAAAAAAGACATTGAATAATAATGTTAGTCTACATAAAAAAAATATAGAAATGTATAAAAAAACATAAAAATATATGAAATATATAAGAAACATAACATTCTACATAGATTATGTGTGATTTTTTACAAGTAGTCTTGTAATATATTCTATTTAGATTATCATTTAATCTACGTAGATTATCATGTAAAACATCCAATAACTATTACAATCATTATAAATCTAATATCTTACAAATAATTTCATTATAAAACATGAAAAATGAATCTGTCATATTCTATGTAGAGTATCGACGAACATATTATATGTACAATCTACGTCGAATGTCATGCATTCTACGTAGAATGACATTCAATCTACGTAGAATGACATTCAAGCTACGTAGAATGACATGCAATCTACGTAGAATAACATGCAATCTACGTAGAATGGTATGCAATCTACGTAGAATGACATGCAATCTACGTAGAATGTCGTGTAGAATGTCAATTATCATATATTCTACGTAGATTATTACATGATAAATATACCAAAAACACATTGAATAATTATGTTAATCTACATAAAAAGATATAGAAATGTATAAGAAACATAAAAATATATTAAATATATAAGAAACATAACATTTTACATAGATTATGTGTGATTTTTTACAAGTAGTATTGTATTATATTTTATGTAGATTATCATGTAATCTACGTAGATTGTCATGTAATCAACATAGATTATCATGTAAAACATCTAATAACTATTACATTCATTATAAATCTAATATCTTACAAATAATTTTAATTATAAAATATGGAAAATGAATCTGTCCAATGTACGTAGACTGTAGATAGAATATGTTCGTCGATACTCTACATAGAATGTCACGCAATCTACGTAGAATGACATTCATTCTACGTAGAATGACATGCAATCTACGTAGAATGTCATGCAATCTACGTAGAATGCCATGCAATCTATGTAGACAGTCGTGTAAAATGTCAAGTATCATATATTCTACATAGATTACATGATAAAATATATCAAAAACACATTGAAACAAAAAAAGAAGATTTCATTTAGACATTTTATCAAACACTTGGTATGCAACTGATATAAAATATACCAAAAAATACATAGAATAAAACTGTTAATCTACGTAGAATAACATGCAATCTACGTAGAATGACATGCAATCTACGCAGAGTATCGACGAACATATTCTATGTACAATCTACGTAGAATGTCATGCAGTCTACGTAGAATGGCATTCAATATACGTAGAATGGAATTCAATCTACGTAGAATGACATGCAATCTACGTAGAATGTCATGCAATCTAGGTAAAATGTCGTGTAGAATGTCAAGTATCATATATTCTACGTAGATTAAATGATAAAATATACCAAAAACACATTGAAACAAAAAAAAAAATAAGATTTCATTTATTCATTTTATCGAACACTTGGTATGCAACTGATATAAAATATACCAAAAACACAATGAATAGTAATGGTAATCTACAAAAAAGACATAGATTTGTATAATAAACGGGTAATATATAAAATATATAAGAAACATAACATTCTACATAGATTATGAATAATAATGTTAATCTACATAAAAAGATATAGAATTATATAACATTCTATATAGACTAATATTTCTATATAGAATCCATTAATTTTTTAGCAATTAAATAATTTTTTATATAGAAAAAAATTTATTTTTTTTTATAAAAAACGTTTTTTAATATTAAAATCAATTCTAATGAAAGAAAGTATAATATGAAAATGAAAAAAAAAAGTAAGAGAGAGAAAGTGAAAAAGATATGACATATGATAAAAAAGGTGGAGAGAGAAAGATAATATTTTTTATTCTAAAAATACCCTTTTGATCCAAGGGCTCTAAAAGGTTCCTAGGTTCTCACAATCTTTAAGGTTCTTAAAAGAACCTCTCCCTATATATATATATATATATATATATATATATATATATATATATATATATATATATATATATATATATATATATATATATATAACAATCTTGAAAATGTAAATGGTTTGATTATATGTATTTGGAAGGCAGGGCAGCCCCACGTCTTGCTACTTTTGAATAGACAAATTCAATAATGACACCTTACCAGCCACTAAAGTTAAAAATAATAATCTAAAATGGATTTCTCATCATTATATGTTCGCTCTTATTGGCTTCCAAATTACTTTATTATATAACAAAACCAAGAATCAAAGTAACAATACAAAGAATACGATATGCAAAAATCTGCTATAATTAGTTTCTATAACAAACTTTGAAACTCAGAATTAAAAAAGAATAAACTAATCTTTTTATTGGTTATTCCGTTTGATAATTAAGGTATATTTATTAAAGTTTGCAAAGGATCCAACATCGCATGTTACTGCATAATACATATGATATGTAATTATTTTGTGTTTATATTAAATTAAATGAGTTTGTTATTTGGATTTATTATATATCTTTAGTATTGGCGTGGGTATAAAGGTAACAACGGACCATCCACATCCACTAGGCTCATTAATTTATTGAATAAAGATTCATTCATTCCTTTTGATAATTATTTTTTCTTTAAATGTGAGAGAGAGATTCTAACAATAACAATAAATTGCAGATATAAGCAATCAATATTATTATATGATCGCTCCTTGATTTCAAAATTAACAAAAAGATTATGAGAATGTGTCGAGCTTTTAAAATAAGTATGAGATCAAACAAACGGAGATACGAGTGAGATGCCTGCTCGTGACATTGTCGATGAGGAGAAAATATCGATAACTTAATTAACCATTAGCTTATAATAAAAACGTGTGTTCTGATGGTATTTGTGACGTAGTAAGTTTGATATTTAGGATAAAAGGTGTGCGAATATTGTAATTTACTATAAATATTTACTTTTACAACGACAAGGACATGCATGAGACATCATCGTGGTTTGCAAGATTCGTAAAGTTTCATGTCCCCTTGTACTTACTTTGTTGATCTTAAAAAAAAGTAATCAGCATCCTATGATTCAACCTCACCGGTCTCAATATCTTCAATCAACACAAATTTTACTGATAACCAGAAGCATCATGTTACAAGCAAATTACACGAGTCATATGATTACAACTACTTACGACTCAGAAAACTTATGACTAACAAGAATATCCGTTGATCGAATGCAAAACCATAACCAAGAGCTGAACCATTCCAAATATATATACTAAAACTGTTGCTCTGTTTTTCTTTTTTCAACACAAGGGCAGACTAGCACTTGAGGGCCTATTCGTGCTTGCATCATAATAAGGTCGTTCCAAAAGGGTTGGTGGTTTGGGGATGACTATTGTTGTTGACTGGGAATGCACCAAACCCAGAATCAACAAAAGGGTTTGGTGGTGGGGCCATCATAAGATTCTGTTGTGGCTGTGGAGCATAGGTGGGAGGTTGATATGGGCCGAAGGGGTTCGCCGCCTGATACGGTGGTGTCATTTGAACTGTTGGAGCAGACATACCAAATGGGTCAGCTGCTTCAAACGGGTTTGGTGCTGGAGATCCATACACAGGCTGCTGTGACGCTCTATATGCTCCTTCATCATACAAGCTGTTGAGTGTAAGCGAGTCCAATCCACCAGCCTGCCAACAGATGATTATCATCAAAACATGAAATCTCTCAATTTCACAATCAGAACAATGTGAATCAATCCTTGACAGTTACCAGTTGCCTCTCCTGAACCGAAGAGATATTGGTGCTAGGAGTGGTGACCAAAGCAAGTTCCCAACCGGTTGGATCAAAATCTTTTGCTTGGAAACCAGATCCAGATGACGTAGTCTCTACAGCTAGTGCACACATAAAAACCAAATGCAAATTTATAGCAAACAAACACTAAAGATATTTCCCCATCCCATGAAAACTCAAACATCTAAATTCTAAAAAGTAATCAATGGTTTCATTTACGATTCTTTATCCAAACCACAGAAAGTAAAGAGACACATTAAGCCATTACCAGATGGAACAATGGCAAGAGCCAGTGCATTGCTTTCCTCAATAGCTGATCCATTAGGCGCATCGAAATTTAATCCCTAAACGAGACAAGCAAAATGTTTAATAAAGAGTGAAGTGGCATCTGATATTAACAAAGAAAATCCAAATAAACATACCAATAAATCATCAGGGTCGCGGCTGTTGAAAGTTGGTGGGGGAGACGGATCAATCGGCTCAGGAAGATCATTCGGAGCTGCAAAGTCATCTGTTGGAACTGGTTTAGGTTCATCAACAGGTGATTCTGTATCTTCTTGAGGTGATGTATCTTCTTCTGGTTTATACGTCAACATAAGCCTTTCTGGATATTCCTGAAGATGAAGGAACAAATATTTTAAAGATAATTACAAAGCATATCGTGCATGATGGAAACAGAGCATGTTTAACGAGTATTTAAAAGAGACACTCACTAATGGCTGTGTCGGTCCAGTGACCAACCTTGGCGCCTCTCTTATGTACTCTTCCATCGTCGCAAGAAAGGATTGTGGAGGCTGGAACAAGTTTTAAAAAATGCTGTTAAAAGAAGGGCATAGAAACAAACATTGGCATCTGAAAATACCAATTACACCACCCTAGAAACTATAGTCAGAACTGAGAATGAGATCTCAATCAAGAGCCCTACCTCTCTCAGAACAGGAAATTGGAAGTTTCTAGCAAGCTCCAATCTTTTGCATACTTCATAAAAGTCGGAAAGATTCCCAGCCTGCATAAAATCCAGTTAACAGTTCATTTATGCATCACAAATGTCAATCATTTCAAACCTATAATGCATTAATGCATGCTTTAGTTACCTGCTGACCAGCTCTTTTATATATATCCAGGGCTTTGATAGCTTCATGTCTTGGCATCTCAAAAAACTGAAACACATAAATAAACATTACACATAAATAATGAAAATAATAATAATAATAAACTAGTGTTCCGGATAAAGTGATCAAGAGGAAGTAATAATTTACCTTATCAATAAGATTGATAATTCCATCATTCACAGCACAATAGATTTTAAAACTCTCTTTGAGTACCTGAAGTTCACAACAATAACTACACTATAAGTTTGCAACCTTTATCAACTGGCAAGAAATAGTTTTTGTTTTTTTTTTTTTTGGGTGGATGGGTGGGAGGAGGGGGAGCCATAAGTACCAAAGCCAGGGCATATTGTATCAAATAATTGCCAACAGCTGCACCCTCAGGCTGCAAAGAAAACAGGAGAAGGAAAACAACTTCTGTTTATCAAGATGGAATTACAGCTAATATTCCTTAAAAAATACATATGTAAGATAACTTGCCCTGCATCCCATAAGACGATACAGTAGCTGCTGCAGAGATGGCAGCTGTTCCAATAATTCTTCGCTTTCTAAATCCCTTGTTCTGCTATAACCCTGCATTTACAAGAGAAAATTGATAGTAGGCTGAGTTAGAAATACAAAATGCTGAAAAAAGAAAAAGCAACAATTGAACAAATACTGTTCCAACATCCAAATGTTTATCAAGTACATCTGTACATTGACTGAAAGTAATTTTCTTTTACATGCAACTTACTGCATCAACAAATCTGGAAGTAGCCTCCAATCCTAAACAGGGGTTTTACATAATTTGGATATCAGCTCGTTCTAACTCGACAAAACAGGACGACACCAAAACTAATTGTGACTTGAGAAAGACCATACAAGAGCAAGCCCATTTTCCATACTGTATTCGGAAGAAACCATTCTAAAGGGTAAACTTAATTACTACACTAGTGAAAAGCTACACCCATTTAAATGCATTGGAGCTTTTGCTCAATAAACTACATAAAAGAAATGCCAACGCTTAATAAGTTAAGTGTGATTTTAACATTTTAAGAGGATGAATATCGGGGTTGTAAGTTTGTAACCTAACCAAATTTGCCTGAATAGGATGACTTCCACTAGATGTGGCAAAATGGGATGGTTGGATAACAGGTTAAAACAGTACTTACAGTCAACTGGGACATGTCAGGTTGCCACAACAGGTTTGCCCGTTCTTAAATTTACAAATACTTGGTGTACCGGATATGATAAGAAAAAGAGAGATATGCATAAAAAGGTAATACTTTAGGTTAGCATTTTTATTTGAGGTAATAAATTTTGTTTTGCCCGTAAAAAGGGAACATTTTTTAAAATTTTATGTTTAAGCTAAGAAACTTCAACTTTTTTGCTATGGATACGAACTTCCAATTTTTTTTTCTGGTTAAATGTAACCAACTTCCAGTACTTTCTATTTTTGATTCATTGGAAGATAAGTAATTTCCAGTACTTCCAATTTTATGTTTAAGTAATTTCATTTTTAGCTTAGTTTTTTCAACTTTACCAAATTTGATTCATTGGAAGATAAAATACAACCCGAATTGATGGAACTTTAGGTAAACAGGGCAAAACCACCACATTTGGATTCAATACCAGATTTCATATTGTATGATGATGGTATAAGAAGCATCAATTAGCATCATGACATTTGTGCACTTTTGCAAAATAAAAAAAAAATCAAGAGAATTGTCGTCAGCCATACAATCCAAGTTGCATTTTTCGGCATTCAAAAAAAAAAGATCATCAAGATCCAGTAGCTGAAAATGTAATCCAGTTACTACTGAGGATTCCGGAAAAGAAAATGGAAAAACATCAGTTGATGTCATTTTGTTATACACTTGTACGATGATGCCCAAAATTTGACAGTGGAGAATCATATTAAGACAACAACGTAAGAGTAGCAGGGTGAGAGTAGCCAAAAAAAATGACGTGTATAATCGGAATTAAATTGGGATAATGACCATCAACATCAGATCCATATTTCAGCAGGGTGAGAGTAGCAGAGTTGTTTCCACGATCTCTCTACATAAATTTATCTCACTGATCGTCTATCAGACATTCACAATTTTGCATGTGTTATATTTTTGTATGATACTTCATTGCGAAACAAAAACATGATTTGTAGATTAGATTCCAAGTATCAGAAAGATGATTTTATTGTTTCATACTTCCATTATAAAAGTTGAATACAATTTCATAACAAACGTGTTATTTCTAAAAAAAATCAAAACCAAAAGTCAATTTACAAAACAAAAAATAACTCTCGACACATCTTCAATTTTCAATAGTAGCAAAGGTAGTGTCCCTAATTTATCAAGCTAGCAATAACAAAAAACAAACTCATAAATAACTCCTTTTGTAGTGAACATTTGAAAATAATAATCTTTTCTAAATATATTACAATGGAGACTTGACAGCTAAGTTTTCATACTACTATATGATCATTAATTACACATAAACTGAATTTGATACTGCTAAAGCATTCAATATAGCAATAAGTTCTGTAATTTCTGAAAACAAAAATGCAATGAATATTTATTGACGAGCATTGACTCTAAGGGGGCGTTTGGTATGGTGGAATTGTAGAAAATGGAACTGTCTTAAGTTTATAAGCTTTTTTAACCGATGATAGTTACACATAAATAAAGATTGGCATAAAATATGAAGGAATACTATAAAGACTCCATTCCCTTTCCATGTTTTTTTATTATCTCCATGTTGATTGGGGAATGACAGAAATGAAATTTAAACTAAACTCAATTCTCAACTCCTTTCCATTGAGAATCAAGGCCCTCGTCACATGATTGAAAAAGCTTGTAAACCTCACATTATTCCATTTCCTATGATTCCACCGTACCAAGCGCCCCCTAAAGTTTTACAATAATATGATGAATTAATTAATCTAATCTTCTATCCGAATTCTAAGCTTTTCAGAATGTCCAAGGCTCTAGTTTCGCTACACAATGAAAAAACATACACCAAAAATGTTTAGAATTACTTGATCAAGCATGTGATTGTCTTCATGTTTATAAAACTTAGTCTCAACTCTGAAGTCCAAGTAAACCCGCATACAAAACTAGGTTTGTGAAGGTATAGGCAGCCTAGGTTAAGTCGAGTTGATCTGTTAATACTTGAATTAGGTTAATCATAAGTTTTTGTTGCAATTAGTTGGAACTGACTTGCTATAACAAACAATAAACTGAAATGTCATCTGAGGGCATACCTTATCTTGACCTTGACCAGGCCTTGGGATTTTCTCAGCCTCAATATCATACTTCAAAACTCTAAAGCACTCAAGCCGTTCCTCTAAGAAAAGTCCATATGTACGCACCCAAGCAGAACAATCCCAAGCTGGGAAAAAGATAAACATATATGTAAGTACTCAAACATCTTAAAGTTTCTAAATACAAGTTAGAAATGGACTACAAAGAAAAAGGTAAGAAATAACAAGATATCATGGATGCCATAAATAGAACACAAGATTAGGGTGTTGACAATAACCAATAGGGCTTGAATCATCTTTGAAATTGGCTAGTTGTAGAACACGCCCTCGCTGTTGGAAATTTAAAAGCTCTTCACGGAAAGTAGGATCACCCTCTCTTAGTGTCCTATGGATAACTATCAGCGTCTTCAATGCCACCTGATGAGAAACCAAACGGCTAGAAAATCAATGAGATTTCAGAGTTTTAAGTTTCAATATGTCAATTTGCAATCAAAATAATGACCCCACCAATATATGTTTCAAACATTCAATCATCAATTTGCAATCAAAATAAGAATATGATGGCATGGTCTCCTAACGCAGCAAGTAGTAGAACAGAACTACTCCGACGTTCAAACATAAAGCACTAATTATAAATAGTTTCAGCTTTTATGAATATCATTATAATTCTGAGAGACCCATAATTCTTTAACAGTCCATCAGGTTCTAAAAGGGTAAGCATATTGTAATTTGACAGAGAAAATGTTCTAAGAAGGAAATCATTGAATTAGCAAACAATACACAACAAATCAATGACAAGTGTTTCACATTGTCAACAGAAATCACAAATTCAGTAGAGGATGCAACTCACTATTGTAAACCCCCTCTCAGAGACGCTTCAATTAAATCTATACTCATAATTCAAGTTAAAAAACCGAAATCCAAATGATGGAAGAAGATTTCACCGATATCCTAACTTCACATCCATTTATAACCGAACTAAAACATTCAAAACAAGCCACAAAAAAAAGGGTACCGTCCAGTTACGAGTCTTGGCCAATCTCCTTGCCAGGGCATGTAAACAGTATTGCACATCCGCTCGAGGCCGAATAGCAGACGTATACGCCAAAATTTCTACAAAAAAATACCAGACATTCAACATTTCCCCAAAGAAACACGCATAAACCACCGATTAATTTGAAGAAGAAGAAGATGGTGATGGAATCACTCACTTCTGATGTGTCTCTCTTTGGGTGGGCACTCAACATGATTAGTAGCTTTAACGATCGCAACATCCACTTCCTAAATCACACAACAAAATCCAAACCCTAATTAAAGACATGGAGAAAGAGATGGGGGGAGGGGAATACATGATGAGATTCGTTAGAAGGGAGGGAAAGAAAAAAAAAACCTTGAAATCGCTATTGACGTGGGCTAATCCGACTTTGGTTTGATCTTTAAGAGCCCCGTAGGCTTTCCTCCATGTTTGCATAGTAGCCATCCGTGTGGATTGATTGGTGTTACCGATAGATCGCCAAGTATCTCGAGCGATTGATTATGTCTATAGAGAGAGAGAGAGAGAGAGAGAAAGCTTTCTTCTCTCTTGTGCCAAAGAATCCAAAGAAGACAACTGCACAGGCAGAAGAATCAGGCTGTTATTACTACTCCTTTTCCAGTTTTTCCCCTGACCGGAAAAAAACCCTCTTTAAATATAATATATTGTTTTATTTTATTTCTATTTCTATTTCTTGCGAATGTGGTCAACTTGGTTGGCTGTGGCGGCCACCGTCATCACAATCTGCTCCTTTTCTTTTTTCCTTTTCTTGTTTTTGGCTGATCAAATTATTTGTTGCATCACATTTTACTTTTCTTTTCTTTTCATGACCATGATTTCTTGTGTTAATTATTTACTAGTTTTCATAGTTTATTGCACGCATGTTATGCGGATATTTTAATCTTATTATATATAAATTTTAAAAAGATTTGATTCAGATATTATTTATTTTTTCCTAAAATATGATTTACCATGTGTCACTTGTTGGTAGGGGTGTAAATGAGAGGAAACAACTTGTGAGCTACTCGGATCGACTCGTAGAAAACTCGAAATCGACTCGTAGTTAATCGAACCGAGCTCGAGCTCGAGCTACTCGAGTAGTAATCGAATCGAGCTCGAGTATTAAAATAATTTGCTCGATAGGCTCGCGAGCCTAATCGAGATTGAGTTAAAAGTTTATGTTTTTACCCTTGAATTATATTTTTATCATTTTTTTATAAATCAAACTACATAATCCTAAACCTGAAACTACATTATATAAGTTAATTAAAAGAGTTATATTAGGTAAAATGGGTGGGAAAACATAAATTAGTAGAGCTGAAAGAATGACATGTGTTATGAATTATTTTGTTTTGTTAATATATGGATTTACTTCGTGGGCATAGAAAAGCATGGGGTATATACATATGTACATATCTTTTACCACTTAATAAATAAAACACAAACGCAAAACATGCTTTATGTATATTAGATTTAACTTTTTATATCCACAATAAGCGACTTATGAAACACAAAACATATGTTTGATGCTAACCAAAAAATACTATATAAAACGTCTATTTTATGATATGCAATTAAGTGGGGATATAGCAATACAAAAACTGTATTATATCTATGTGGCTTATTGTTAAGTTTATTCATGTTATGCAACAATATGATAATAAATATATGTAAATTAGATTCACATTAAATGTTTTTACAAAGTCGTTATAGTAATATGTTGTTCGTATAACAACATTTCAGATTCATGTAATATTTTTACAATAAATTGTGAAAATTAAGTTTATATTCATCCATTATAATATATAATTCTTGCCTATAATAAGGTAATTAGATGACACCATGATAATTCGAAATTAAAGGTAAATACATCTTTTAATCGGATACTCACGGTTGAATTTTAGTCAAATTCAATTTACGTATATGTATACTATAATATATACATATAAACATAATCGTTATATGACCCATTCATAAATTTCTCTTAAAGGACTTACAAAAACAAATGACGACATTAAGACGTTTTAGAAACAATAATAAGTACTTACAGATTTACAAGTGAATGTTTTTGGACATAGAAGTATTATGTCTTT
Organism: Centrapalus pauciflorus; assembly: GCA_020465985.1. NCBI lineage: Eukaryota > Viridiplantae > Streptophyta > Magnoliopsida > Asterales > Asteraceae > Centrapalus > Centrapalus pauciflorus. The sequence goes on from JAANYP010004003.1 coordinate 737,199, forward strand.
TTGTGCAACAAAGCTTTATTATATTACCAATTTATATTTATATTTGTGTAATATTCTATGTTTTTATAAAGCAATTTAATATGCTTCTGAATTGTACACTTTATATAAATCATTATAAATAGAAACTTGTGTGGTATTTTTCTTATAAATCAATATTCCCTTTATTATAGTTAGTTTTATACTTTTATTATTATTTCAAAAATAAAATTTGGAATTATCCCAAACCCACAACTATATTATCATTGTTTCAATTGTGTGTATTGTTTTTAGTGCTTAATGATATCATAATATTCATTCTTTTAAAAGGATTAATAAGTCCTTATTTTTTGGACTGTTTAAGTCATTGACATTTTTTTATCTTATTCAACAGCATATGTGTGACGTGTGTAATCAGTAAGTGATACAAGGATTTAAACAGTTAAAAATACAATGACTTAATCGTTAACATGAGGAAAGAAATTTGGTTTTTTTTTTTTTGCAATATTAAATCATTCGATGTCGTACTTGTTTTACCGGCTTAACAAGTAACAAGTCAAAATTACGTAAGTTTTAAATAAATCAAAAAAAATTCAGAGTTAAACAGTAAAAAAAAGTCCAAGAACTTAATCGCGAAAATAAAAAAATTGATTTTCAATATTAACCCTATATAAAATACATTTAAAACTATGAACATAAGAAATTACGAATTTCACATATATACTTAGATTTGTAAATGACATGGGAAACCCTTTAGGTGCCGTTTGGATCATAGAAATTTGATATGACATGATTTTTATATGACGGGATTTGAAATTTGAAAAATGAATGAATTATAAAAATTAGGGATTATAAAATGATTGGGGCAGAGAAAGGATGATGAAAAGAGGAGGTTGGAGGAATATCAAATGTTAAATAAAATTAGAATCCTCTTTCTTTTTTAACCAAACATGATATGTAAGTATTTTAATATCCAAATACTAAATGAGGTTTTCAAATCCTTCAAACCAAACACAAAACTTAATGAATATTTCCCTCTTACATTTACGTTTCTCCCCCGTCTCTTTTCCTCTCACTTTTATTGAAATTCTTTTTGCAGGATTTATAGGATGAATTTTAAAATAAAAGGATTCTGAAATATGTAAGGGAGAAGGTGAATTATGAACGGAGAAGTAATGAAGATTATGAAATGCTAAATGATGTTAAATCCTCTCTATCTTTTTTATACAAACATGATAAAAATGTATTTTTAGATCTAAATTCTAAATTACTTATTTAAATCTTCCAAACCAACGGGGCTAAGGGTGTATAATAGATGCTCCTGTGGTTATGGCATCATTGTCCAAAGACGGTGACAAATCTGACATAGGTTTGAAAAGGATTCGCTCATTGAAACTCAACCACTATGCTTGTTGTCAACCATCTTCGACTCCTTAAATGAGAGAATGAAAAAGCATAAACTAAACTATTAACCAATGGAATACATGAAATTGGTTATGCTCTTATATCAAAACTATATACACAGTTTTAGTTGTTTAATAAAATGTCAAAACTAAAAAAATGTCTTTAGCTCCGTTGACGGGTACGTGTGGCACGACTAGCTGTAGCTTTGAGTTAGAGTTTTTAGCTGAAATTTTTTTTATTTTTATAAATATGTTTGGTAAAAATAGTTGTAGTTGTTGGTACATATGTGTGTATAAAAGTAAAAATTGCAAAAGTGATATGAACATAGATACCGAATGAGATCGTACTTTGGATTGTATTATTTGAGCCACATCATTTTGTGGTTGTAAGAAATCTCATTCATTAGGATGCAACGTTCCGACCTCCATGTTAACTTTCAGTATCTTTTAATGTGCTTCATATCAAAACGTCTTTGGTCTAACAATATCAATGTGTTTTCCTAACCAAATAATTGTTAGTTCAAGTCTTGATACAAAGTGTGACGGTGTATAACATAAAGATGGTATTGTAGGTTGTCTATCAAAAAATATAACAATGTTTCATACAATTTTTACATTATCAAATGAACATTATTGTTATGGGTCAATCACATGATTATAATTAGAACTGTTATTTAAAACCTCACACATATGTGAAGGGTGGGATTTTGAGGGTTTGCTGCTTCGGGTTTTTCTTTTTCTTCTCAGATATTTTGTTCCTTCCTAGGTCCTTCTTGGAGCCAGGTTCTTTTTTTAATTTGGTGAATAAATATTTCAGGCTTTCAGCGTTCAGAAAAAGTTCTTGCAACCCGAATATTGCTCTTAGGTGACCTATACAACATTAAAGACAATTGGGCCGATCAAATGAATACAGTTTCAGGCTTTGAAATGGAATGATAATCGCGTCTGACTTGCCAATTGTACTTTCATCGTCCTAAAGTGTAAAGTCTCCCATGTATTTAAACAGAAACTCACATAAACTTCACCATTTTGTTTATGACATGATGCAATATGTTATATGTACAACTAATTAACCCATGAAATGAAAGGAGCATGTACAGTTTTCTTACATGCACTTAATATGACATCCTCGTCTGACGATAACCAAGTCCATGGCTCACATGATCAGGTCATCAAGTAATGGGGAGAGGAATGGTAGCTGTACGACCCCAGAAGCAACAAGAAATGATACGATCCACACTGGAAGAATCCATAAGAATACCGCCTTTAGAATATTCTTCCCTGGAAATGTTAAAAAAAACTTCAATCAGGCATGCACAACTGCTAATTTGATCAAACATCCTTCGAGTATGCATAGGTAAGTCTCATTGCAATTAATCAATCAACCGTGAGAGCGAGAGCTTAACAGACCAAAAATATATCTTGACAATTTTTTATGCAAACTGAACAATTCATTGTCTCTATTCACAAGTCAAACAAACTGCTTAGCAATTACTACTTGCATCACGAACTCCAATTAAATCTTAGCATATATGGATCGATCTTCAGAAGCATAAATGGAGCATCTTAAAGAAGTGTTGCTGCCATTTTTAAATCTTAGCATACATTTCTGATTTCAATTCTGTAGTTGAGTCCTTCACAACAAATGAAGCCGCATTGGACATTCACTAAATGCATAAATGAAGATTGATGAAGGAGATGGTGAAAAAAATGCAGCTTACTGTAAAATAAAAAAATTTCATATAGTTGCACATATTGATTTTGCGTTAGTTTTAAGACGTTTAAATTCATTCAATTTCTGTATTGTTGAAGATTAATGATAAATGTTTGCTTTACTTAAATCTATACCCTTATCCAAGGAAGAACATTTTTGTATGTTCTCTATTTTCCAGTTGCACATTGGGATCTGTTGTGAATTTGAGTGTGTAATGTTCAGTTTTATGGTACAATTGTATCATGTTGAACTTTGCTATGTAGTTTTGTTTTTAAATTTGTTAGGCCTTTGGATACGTGCAATGGGTTGTTCATTGTTGGTGAGCTTGGTTTCGCTAAGTTGTCTGATTTTACCTCTGATATTTTGTGAGTTTCTTGATAATCAATTTTTTCTTCTTCTTAATTCACTAATTTGGATTTGTTTTTAAATCAAACACAACCCAAATTCTGGAAATTTTTGCAGCTCAAGTAAAACCATCAAATACACTTGTGGAGTTGTTGATTCTCTGGCAATATTTCGGGTTAGAATCCATGTGACTTGAGAAAACCCAACATGGCAACATTTACCGCAACAAGCATATATGAACCAAGTATAGAAAACATAAAAAATGATCAGTTACCAGTAACATGAGATCGGCCTTCTGTTTGATCAATAATCCATTCACCAGTCTCTCGAAGCTTCTTCTCCACATCTCCTTCTGTTCTCCCAATTGAATTTGACAAAATTGAATCAAACAAAGTCCTTTCCTGCTCAGATTCCCTGAATGTTTGATATGCACAAGTTCAAAAACCATAAATTTATTAGCTAAAAACAAAAGAAGAACATCGACACAACAAAATCATCCAGTTCCATTTGACATTTCAAATCTCTAACCGACTAAGATCCGTCAAACAAAGTGAAATCGTCATAAGCTTGAAATTAAGTACAGAGACTTCTTCACGCTACATGCTAAATTCAAATTCAAAAACGTAAAAGTCCATAATTCACATACAATCTAGATAAAGCAACTTGCCTGTTGACGTCACGATCTCTGAAAATACCAGCACCAATAGCTCGTTCTATTTCTGCAACTGAGGGTTTCTTCTCTGTTTGTCGTTTTGCTGGCGGGACTGACGGCGGTTGAAGTGGAGTAGCGGTGTTGATGCGGCGAACTTGGGGTTTACTATCAGGATTTGTTTGATTTGAAAGAGTGAATAGAATGTGTGGTCTGTTAATGGAGATGCAAGTTAAGCCTATCATCTCTTTCGCTTTTCCTCTCCAAACGGGTATGCAAGAGGGAGAAAATAGATATTATTCACGAAGATATCTTTGAGAAAACTACAAGCAAGGCCAATTCTTTAAACTAATGACTAACTAGTCCTTGTTTTTTCCTTGTAAAAAGATTTCTTTCCTCCAGTTTGTTGATTATGGATTCTCGTCGTCAAATTAAAATTGAGCTAGAAACATACGACAAATCTATTTCAAAGTTCAAACAAACAGCAAATTGTTCGTTCCACATGCGTTTGCCGGCTTCTACTTAGATTCTTCCTTGTCTTTTTGTAATCTGTAACGTGTCTTTTTGTAATCTGTAATGTATGGTTTTTTTTAACTAAACGAACTTTTAAAGATGTTTCGATCAACAAACAACAAAAGTGTTTTCCTGTCCTTCCGAATAACAAGGAAGCGTATTCAGTCTGCTATATCAAGTTTAGTAGTATACAATATGAAAACTTGATCATCATTTTTGCTACAAAAAATGGGAAAACATCAAGTATCCAACATCTTCCCTCCTTACTATTGATCATCAAGCATCAAAAGTTGACAACACTTTTTTTTCCTAAATTCTCACTGTTTCAAGTAGGCAGCGTTCTGAGAAGATGAAGAGCACGAACCCACTGTGGTCTCTCAGAAAGCACGATCCTCCTCAGTGTCGGGACTGCCCCTGCTGCCATGATGGCAGGATGGTTCTCCGTGTCCATGCTTAGATTGTAAAGTATAGCCAAGCCTGCTTCAACCACCCTGTCATTTCCTTCTTCAATCAGCTTCACCAACGGAAAAATCCCACCTTGACTTGCAACAGCCTGAGTTGAATCCACAACCCCTTCAGAAATTATCCTGTTGAGTTCTAAAACAGCAATTTCCTGGGCTTCAGGTGAGAAAGAATCTTTGATTTGCTCTATGAGTCTTGGGATTGTCTCGTAGAGCATAACCTCCGTGTTGATCGGATTTTCTGAGCCAAGTTTGGCTGGTCCTGATAGAGAGCCAAGTTTGACGAGGCTTGCGGCCACCCAATCTTTGTTTTGAAGAGGGATTTTAGAGGTGAGGATCTTACGAAGGGCGTCTGTAAGCTGAGACGAGTTTACAACTTTTCGGAATTGTTCGGAGTCAAGCAGTCGGGTGAGCAGTCGGGAAGCTGCAGATACAACTAAGCCAGCTTCTTCAACTTCTAGGGTGTGTAGTTCTGGTTCCTGAAAGTTACTTTCTGATTCCATGTCTTCATTGCCTGAGAAAACGTTGAAACGTCAGTACAATTTATTGAACCAAGTACATCGCATGTTCGATTTTATCTACTCCTGCAACTATTATTGTGTATCCAATCATCGTTCCTAGGAATGTCCACAATGACCAATTCACCCACATAACGTTGCAAAATTAGTCATTTGACATGATTAGCAAGGGAGCCCCCCTCACATCACAATATGCCCTTTCAAAAAAGAGTACTAAAATCTAAATTTTGTTCACATTTAGGATATTAGCAAATGAAAGACAGAAAATATACCATTGAATAACTTTTGTCGGAAAAGAGACTCTAAAGCAGATCCGATATCAAGCGAGATGATATTCTCTCTGCAAGTCTCGAATGCCGTCAAGAATTCAAGAACAGAAGCTGCTTTTGCTTGCAAAACTGGAGAAGAACTTGTCAAGATTTCAACTAGTCGAGAAAGGAACGTCAAATCTGAAAGGTCCCCATCTTGAATGGTTTGTGAGCTGTCATAATTAATACAAAGATCTATCAATCACGAAATTCATTTCTTCAAAAAGATGTTGATTCCATTCCAAAGAAGACACTTCGACTTTTGAGGTCCAATAATCGAACCTGGCCGTAAAACTTGAGGTGGAAGTTCTTGCTTCATCCCATCCTTTCTTGGATCCATTAACTGGTCCATCATAAAACTGGACAGAACCAAATAAGCAAGGGTAAGTTTAAGAAACTAATAAAGTAAATGTGAAGATACCGACACTTTTATTGCTCACAAGATGCTAACCTTTGATTTCATTTCTTTGCTAGGATCTAACATCCGAGCAAGAATATTCAGGATCTGCATCATCACAAAAGCACGTTTCACCACCAGTAACAAAAAGACCACACACATACAGCCATACAGGTAAAATACAATAGTTTATATACCATAGAAGTAGAATTTCCGAACGGATCAGAATTTTTCAGTGATGTTATCAAAGGATTCAAAACACCCTCAGCTTCAATTCTCTGGCAAACATCATTGCTGCAATGACATAAAATAAAATTAACATGTGTGTGACAGCCAGCATTTTTTGAACAAAATAATATATATTTCTTATATTGATATTTATATAGCCACCACCTCCATTTATCAAAGTATACTAATTAATTGCTGCTTGTTTTAGAGTAAATTGGCTGAATGGGGTAAACAAAGTATTCAGTCATTTCATGGTGTTTGTTTCCAAATTATTGAATCAGACCAAAGAGTTCACTCAGCTATTTTCCCTTCCTTATACCTAAGGTGCCCTCCCTTTAATACCCTGCTTCTTTCTCCTTCAAACTCTGCAGTCAGGACTGTTGCAAATCATTTTTTTCTTGATCCTTTTCAAATTAGACTAAACGTCAAAAATGGTAATTTATACTCTTGGACATTCATCAATATCCAAAGTACACACAACCATTTATAATGGGAAAAGAGCATTTAAATTAACAAACATGCCCCCTGGCCCTATGTAAGGCCCCACCTTCCTATACACAATAGTGTCCGCTTTGGGGCCCCACCTTCCTATACACGATATTGTTCGCTTTGGGGCCACGCCTCCTTTCCCCTCGCGGCCTTGTTTCTGGCGACAGGCAGAGACTTCCAGGAGGTCACCCATCTCTGTAGTTTTCCCGTCCAAGCACGCTTAACTGCAGAGTTCTCACGGGATCTGTTGTGCTTTGACCCCAAAACGCGTTGTATTATAAGGCCAAGGCTTACTCATATACCCAGCATTTCTCCTGTGGTCCGGCAATGTGTGATTCGCATAGGACCTAGGTTGTTACACCCTAAGTTCAAGATAAGTGTAAGTGTATCTGAATCATTAAGGATCTAAAAATTGAGTGCACAAAGCTGTTTTTAGCAACAAAGAAAAAACAAACATAGTGCAAATAAAATGTTGGCTGCAAAAGAAATCAGTGTGCAGTCAATAAGCTGCATAGAAGAGCTGGAAGTCGACTATTCCTCATAGGAAAACCTGAAATAACAAAAGGGGAGGGGGAACAGCAAGGATGTAACATAAAAGGATGAAAGAGGTTTGAGACGGTTACTATACTAATAGTTGTGTCGTGACTTTTAGCTATACAAGGCTGCCAGCAGTTATCCAAATTGGTCATATTAGAACAAAAATTCTTTAAGGCCAAACAAAATTCCCATCACTATGAAAGGGATGCAAGCTGATGAATTGGAATATTAGAAGGTTCGAAACGACTGCTTACTAGGCATACAACTCAAACTGAAAACAAGTTAGGAGCCTCTCTTTTCCCCATTCTAGTGCCATGACCCTCAGGACCTGTTTTGTAGGGTGGGTTCACAGGAATGGAAATGAGGAAAAATCAATGGTTTAAAGAATAGTATCAGTCGTACAATTTAATTGTATTCCCTTGATTCTCAAGTTGATCTAAAAGCTCATTTATCTTGTTTCTCTGGCAAAAGGTAGCAAATTGAGTGAACACTGAAATGGGAAAGAGAATGGAATTCAAGTTTTGGTGTTAGTATACATATTCTCATTTTTGTTTAAACCTCCTCACCCATTCCTCGTGATTCAACTCCACCAAAACCTCACCCAAAAATTTAAGGAGAGAGAGAGAGAGAGAGAGAGAGAGAGAGAGAGAGAGAGAGAGAGTGTGTGTGTGTGTGTGTGTGAAAGTTGAGGTGTTGCAAGGAGTTTAAGGCTCTTGTCCTCCAAGCTTCTAATCAAGGTACTCAAAGCCACATTTAGTTGTGTCCTTTGAGCATTTGATTTATATACATCTCTACCTATCGGTGAAAGAATTGTTTTTACAAAAATGAGTGAACCTATATAAATGATTTATATACGTAATGAGTGAACAACCTAATTATTAATATTTATTACTATAGATTAGGTTTTATAGTTTATGATTATTCCGCCTGTTTCACCATTTTGATGATTAGACATAAATCATGTGGTTATGCCAAACCTTTTTCTTATTCTTTTTTGTTAGTAGTCTGTTCATTATTTTGTTCTCGCTTTTGTTCTCCCGGTCCTGCCTCGATTGCTTTAAACTAAACGCAAGTTAAGTTACAAAACGGTAGTGCCACCAAAACTTGTATTGTGAGTTTGTGTCAATAGGATTGCGCATGTATCCATATCTCGCCCACGTGTCTAATGCTCATTTCTTAAACTGGACCACTTGAATACGAAATTAATTTATTATAGATTATTCTGTAAGTTCTGATTTAATGGTTGTGGAGGACCAAAGATGTTTGTGATGATTTGAATTGTTATCACCTCTTATATTTGGTTCATGTACAAATATGTAATGAAAAAGCATAGGGTTGGCTGCCTATGGCTCCAACGTGTATTGGCCTTTGTGGCACCAATAAATGCCTACTGTCTACTGGTTTCTTATGAAACACGGTGTCCCTAGGTTGGAGCCTTTTTAAATGCCCAAACTAATATGACATCCCTGCATGATAAGGCAAAGCCTATTGAGACATCAACAGGCCTTTCTAAGTGATGGTGCCTGGGTAAAATAATAATTAATAAGGACAAATACGACCTCATAATTGACGAAGTTACAAACTTATGATAAAGTTGCATATACATTAATGGATAATAGTTTGTGCTTATTTGAAAACTAAGTATAATGACTGATGACACAGTCTCACTATTATTGAATATTCCGTTGCCTTGATTTTATTCACTTGATATTAAACTTCGTGAAAGACTGAATCACACACGCATGCATAGATAGAAAGAGACACACAAAGAGAGAGGGAGGGAGACAGAGAGATCATGAGAAATGTGAGAAGAGAACTGATTCAGTAATATTGTAATATTGATCCAAAATTTTGTGAATCCTGCTCAAAGATGTAGATTAGCGAATCAATGTTACAAATTTAGTGATCAATTTGCTTCTCACATTTCTCACGAATATTTAGTTTCTCATAGACTCATAGTATCCAAAGCTTTTATACACACTATTGCATGGTTACTTGCTAGACTTTCTTGGTCAATCCTTGCTTTTTCACTCTAGTTTTGAGCCAGGAACATCTAATAATCAAGGCAGCAAATAGAAGATTAAGAGTAGTTTATTATCCCTATAGCATATGAAATTATGTATCTTTTTGGGAGATTGTACAAAGCACTACGATTGACTTACTATGTAGTGTAAAGTATAGTTTTCCACCAATTGTGCAATTAAGCTATAACTGAGATTCCGTCCCATTTCCCATGCCATGTAACAGTAGAGATTACAACGTGTTTTTACTTTTTACAACGCAAGCATGATAAGTTTTACATTTACTGATACACCTCTGGTACTTGAAATTAGAACATACTCAAAGAAAAAACGTACCCTCTCGACTTTTGAGGCCAAACTTAATAGTAATATATTCCTTAGAAATTATAAGCAATCATCTTAGTTTTTTAGTATTTATTACAATGTTTTAATGAAGACGTCAGAATTTTCTGAACAGTTTAAAGAGCTCATATCGGTTGGTGTTATCTTTAAGTCTTATTAGTATCCTAATGTGTTTCGGAATTTATCTTAGTTTCCTATGAATATCAGAGAAGAACTTTATGTTTTCGAACAAGCCTATTATAAGATTTAAATAGGTTTTGGGATTTTATATCTTGCGTGTGTGTAACTCTAGTTAGTATCCCAATTTATTCATATGTTGCGATCATTAATCAGTAGTGTGAAAAATATTTTTAGTCCATTCACGGCATCAATTTTAAGATTGAAAATTAGCCAACAAGACCTCAAAATCAAACTGTACCTCTAACGTTTGACGGATTAGAAAGTTTAAGCAGCAAGAAAGAGATTCCACCTGACTGAAAGCCTCTCTAAAGCATGAATCACAGCTAATCTGACAGATTCATTGGGATGGTCAATAAGCCGAATTAGATTCTTTACAGCACCTGCTTCCTTGAACGAGGTCCTCATATGCTCGCTCATTGATGCATCAGCAATAGCCTCTGCAGCTTTGGCAATAGCCGATTCATCTTCTAATTCAAGAATCAAAACCATACGAGCTACACCATCAACCCAAGGCAAAATTGTAAATCTCTGATTTGAAGTTGGGGATCCAGTTTTGTTACTCTCATCTTCTGTTTCTATAGCTCCAATGCGGGCAAGAAACTGTTGTTGTGTCCGCCCAACTATTGCGTTCTTCTTTGCTTCCTCTAACTTTGTATTCTTTTCATCTTCAACATGTAATCCAAGAAGTAATTCTGACGCACCAAATCTCGATGGACCCTTCAAACTTTGTTTCACGTTTAACTCAGAGCCATCAGGTAAAGAAGGCCATGAATGCAAAGCCGGTCTAAATGACTTGTAGGCTGCCGCACCAACTAAAGGAACAACAACGAGGCCTTCCTCTATCAAAAGAATTTTGTTATAGTCGTCTTTTGCTAGCTCCAACAACGCACTTTCTGCTTCTTTTCTAATGACTTTAGATGCTTCGATGTCGTTCCTCAAAAAAGTTGCCTGTATTTGGTTGTTGTCGTCAAAATCCAAGTCGGTATATATGTTGGGCACAGGAAAATCGTTAGTATTGTAAAATAAGAAAATTATATAGCCTCACCAGATGCGGGATAACACCAACTTCCACCATGATTCGGTGATTTGTAACGCTTAATGCTAAATTAGCCAAAACAGCACCAGCCGCCTCCTTAACTTTCATGTCTTCATCATCCAAGAACTTAACAAGTAAAGGCAGGAGATCAGAGTTCGCAATCTGGATTCGAAACTTCTCGTCAACAGCCAAGTTCGACAACACACATAGACTTTGCTCCTTTACCTGCCGATATCAAGGTCAATTATCAAACTGAACCAAAATGCTAAAGGAAATCTGTATCATACCTCAGAAGTCAATGAAGGTCGTCTTAGAAGGCTAGCAATCTCTTGTATGGCTCCACTTTCTGCTACCAAGTCTCTGTAGATGTTAAACGAAGATATCATCCTCAACAGGCCAGCAGCTGCTTCACATGCAACACTCGAATCCGAGTTTAGAAGATTTACAGTGAGGAAAACAGAACCAGGGGACTTCATAATTGCATCAATACACTGCTTTCCACCCAAAGAGTATTTCCATAATGCATCAACTGCTTGCTCTCGATCTAGGGGATCATTGTCTAACCCTAGCATCCGAATAAATAAGCCTACATAGCCATCACCAGAGATAGGCGAGCTACTTGCCTCAAAACCCTGTCAATAAAAGAAACGTAGTGTTTCATTTAACTTGCAGAACACATTTCACATGATATGATGTAAACCATTGGATATAATGGGTAGAAAAGTAGAGCAATACAAAGAGGGCTTGGTAGGTCTGCATCAATATGAATGGAAACCAGGAGTATATATTTCCAAGAACGGAATATAATTGAAATCAGGATATGTATATATTTCTAGTTTTGCTAGAGTGGCAATTTCACAAACAACTTGTGGGTAAGAAAGTAACCAAAACCATTTTCACGGGGCATCATACATTCAAACTGGCCAATAAACATATAACAAGATAAAACCAAATAAACCCTGTAGCAAAGAAAACAACTTTACAGAAATATCATCGGAAAGTTTTGGTGGGGTAGCGTCATCAAATGTGCCCCCGCTATCACCGCTGCTGCTGACCCTTGTGACCACTGGACGTACAGAGAGTAGTCTCAGGGTTAACGAATTGAAAGAAGAAGAAGAAGGAAGTGGATTTTGGATTCTTCTTGATGTTCTTGAGGTTTTAAAGATCCTGGGAGAAGATGTTTCAACATTGGATTGAAGTAAGAAAGAGTGGTGATGGGGGCGTTGTGAAATTGAAAAACTAAATTTGAAATGGGGAGGAGCCACGGCCATCTTGATGGAAAGTCAGTCAGTCAGTCAGCAAGAGATTATCAATGTCATGGTGTGGTGTTGTGTGGGTTGAGTCTCGAGTCTTCCGGATAATTTGATGCTGTCTGCTTCAAACTCCCCAAACTTTCTTTGCAGTGCAACCCTCCTTCTTGGGATGTTTGGTTCTCATTAAAAAATAATAATAATAATAACAATCTTTGATATTTTAATCGGTAATAATTAAATTATTTATTTTTATTATTAATAACATTAACTTTTATATTTTTATTGTTTATACTAACTTCTTATCATTTTATCAATAATAGTAACCGGTGACCTACAAACTTGTCTAGCAGGTCACTAACAACTTTTCTGTTATAAAAAATAGTAACAATTTTTCATATTTTTATCAATAACAGTAACATATCAAATTAAACACAACTTTTTCTACTTTTTAAGTTTTTCTAAGATTTCATAAACACTAAAATAACCCAATTTATGTTTCATATTTTGTTGTAAAATTTTACAATAAAATTTTAGTTTTTAATTTCATTTATTATTTATTAATTTAAATTTTATTTTATTATATTATTACTGCCTTTAGTATCATTTTTTTAATTTAATTTAATTTAACTTTTTATTTATAATTTCTATTTTTTCATAACCTTATAAATTTTTAATATATATTCTGAATATTTATATACAGTTAGATAATATTTGATTATTTACTCACGATTATAATAATGTGAACGAAAAAATACTACGAATCTTTTCAATTTTCACTTTTTCCAAACGAAAAAACTATGATTCTCTTGTTAGTTTTTTCCGAACAAAATAATATTAACCATTTTGATTTTTTAGTTTTTTCAATATAATGGGCTGTAATTCTTTTAATTTAAAAAAATCAAAATCAAAATGGGTTGCAATATTTTCACTCAGAAAAACTATAAAAGTCACAATTATATATTTTTTTTGTTAAAAACTAAGAACATGAATGGGTTGCAGTTTTTTCATTAATAAAAATAAAAAAACCAGAGTTGTTCGTAATTTTTTTGTTCAAAAAAAATCTAAAAAATGAGCGGGTCGTATTTCGTTTGGAAAAAACGAAAATTAAAATGATTCGTAATATTTTTTCCATTCATATTATTTATAATTGTGAATGAATAATCGAATATTATCTAACCGTAAATATTAAGAATATATATTAGACTACTTATACGGTTACGAAAAAATAAAAATTATAAATAAATAAATTTAATGAAATTTAAAAAAAAATAGTCATAGTAATAATATAAGTAAATAAACTTTAAATAAATAAATTATAATAGGAAAATAAAACTAAAATTTTATTATAATTTCACAACAAAATTTGAAACATAAATTGAGTTTGTTTTGGGATTTATGAAATCCTAGAAAAACTTATAGATTAAAAAAATTGGCTTTTAATTTGATATGTTACTTTTATTGATAAAAATATGAAAAGTTTTTACTATTTTAATAAAAAAATTTGTTGGTGACCTGCTAAACAGGTTTGCAGGTCACCAATTACTATTATTGATTAGAAAAATAAAATTTTGTTACCATAAACGATAAAAAAATAAAAGTCAATGTTATTAATGATAAAAAAAATAGATAATGTTACTATTAATGATAAAATGACAAATTTTATTACTATTTTTGGTCATTTGCCCTTAAAAATATACAAACACTCTTTTGTTTTTAAATCTTAAATAATTAACGATGATGTTAAGTTTTTATGTGTGCGTAAGTACTATTAAATGAGTAACTTGATTTCGAAAAAAACCTTTTGAGACCTTTTTGAATCTGACACGTAAATTTATATAATAATGTCCAAGTAGAATATTAGATTGTTATTTTATTAGTTGTTTAAGTTTAATATTAAATTACATTATGATTAGTTTTGTCATAAATTTTTTATTTATTAACATACATATTGCAATGAAGCTTGTGATATCTGATTTGTGCAATTTAATTGGTGATGATTTTTTGAATGACTATTACATTCGCACCATTAGAAAAAGTGTTACTTGTCAATATTACAGACTATGATGTAATAATTCGCTCTGAAAAGATTAAACGCGTATAGGATAGTTGTAAAATGTAATTTGTTTTTATTTATAACGACTAATGACATTGTAACATTTAATTATTTGCTTTAATATTTAATCAGGCTGAACCAATCCAAATTTTTTATATTTGAAAATTCTTAAAAGGCGACGCATGCTCATACTAAATTCTGACCCCTATAAAAAAATATTTTTGGATCCGCCACTAAATCGTCCACAATGGTTTTACACCATCCTTTTGTTAATTGGAAAATTTTGATGATATTTATGGGACACATCCAAGTAATAAAGATAAGTAGGGAGTATGTATATATATTTGTATTGATATAAACATACAAAACACATACATGGTCACAAACAAAATGAGCTCCTCCTCCTCTTCCTTGAGCTTCAACATCCCAAAGGCTTTGCCTTCTCTTCCTCGATGCAAATTTCACCCTCTTTCTACTCCTCTATTCGATAAAAAGCAATCACATATCTACAAGTCATATGTAAGTCCATTTTGTTCCCATCGTATAAGTTTTGGTATCATATAACTTAATGCAAGTTTTTGATTGTTATAGAAACTCGTAATTGTCAATCAAAAGAAGAGCGATGACGGATTCACTTTGACCAAAGCTAACTTGCCGATACAAGTCGGAGCACTTTTGACTGCTGTAAGTTGTCTTTATCGTTTTCTTGAATACAAATCGACGTGTTTGGTTGTGGTTGATTTCGTTGGCACGGTGATAACAACAGGTTGTCAGTGAACCGGCTTTAGCGGTGACCGGAGTAAACAATGAAGAGGATTTCGTGTGGGTATTGATACAATTAGCCATATGTGCCTTCTTCTATTTTCTAGTGGCACCAGTAAGTGAAAAGAAGCTTCTTTACATTTTAATAAATTTTGTGGTGTGTGCTTGTTTTGGATAAGTGGTTTGAGTGGTTGATGTGAATTTGCAGCCAATTATCATGAATTGGTTGAGGATAAGATGGTACAAGAGAAATCTTTTGGAGATGTATTTGCAGTTTATGTTTGTCTTCATGTTCTTCCCGGGGTTGGTCAAATTTCTCCTTATAAATTTCAGTTTACGTTACGATACAAATATGATTGAAGTTTTGTATAGAAACGGAAAAAAATTGAGTTTTTCTTGAGCTAACATATGTTTGAAATTGAGCAGGGTGTTACTCTGGGCTCCATTTTTGAACTTCAGGAAGTTCCCAAGAGATCCAGACATGAAGTACCCTTGGTCTGTCCCTGAAGATCCTTCCAAAATCCGTAATTCTTACAGAAAATTCCCTTGGGCTACCATTGATGATTATGAAGTTTGAACTACACACATTTTTTGTGTCCTTTCTGCTATGTATCTCCCACAACGCATGAATTTAACCTTACTTATTCCTGTGAAAATTTTATGTTAATTACCAGCAGATACTAATTCACACAACCATGAAATGTACCGGAAATTCAAGATATTAAAGCTGAAAACTTGAAATTTGGAAGATAAACCTGAAAGTTAACATCCACCTGTCCTCAACCCAGATCCAAAAAGAAACAGAAACCAAAAAGAAGCAAAAAAACAAGAAACAAAATCGCTTAAAAACTAGTTTGATCTTGCATCCATTTTAGTTGGAACATCATTCTAAGAGGAAAAACTTGAATAGATGTATCTCGTTCTCTCTTTCTTTACCACGGACAACTTCGATCATGTGTATGTCGGTCAACTAGACGCATGTTAGAGATTCAAACCACTGTTTTCTTAAGCAGACTGCTGGAGGTTCAACATTTCGGATAATTTGGTCAAATCCAAAGACTCCAAGGCGGTTGGAGGCATGAAGGCAATCCCCATACCAATGGCAATCATCACCAGGCCCATACCTTTGACACAACCCCACCCACGTGACAGTCTCCCCAGTAACACTTTACAGTATTTGTCTGCTTCCTTGTAGAGCGCCTGCTGAGCACCAGATAACTCTCCTTCCGTCAACGCTTTCTCATTCTGTAAACACCAGTTAAAACAGACCATATAAGCACTCTTTATCGATAGCTAACATTCAGCATTTCAGACCCTAGTGATTTGCATCACATTACAGATATATCGGGAAGCAAATCTTTTCTTTGCTTAATGCTAGTGGAAAAACTTTAAAACAAGGTTTTGAATCCCAAAATCAAAAGAGAAAAATCTTCTGAGATGGAGGGAGCATAGTCGTAACAATATGAGAAACGGGTGGAGATGCAATACCATGCTCTTGAAACTCCTAAGAGTTTCACTGAGAGTGTCGAGAGAAGACTGTTTTACGGATAGCTCCTTCCACTGCTCGGCAAGCCTTCTCAGAATGATAACACTCGCTTCTAGATTATCCACGTAGACCTTCTCCTGCAAAAGTATATTTGGCTATCAAAGATGATGACTTCCAGATATGATCTTGCATTATATGCATAAATTCATCATTGGATGTAGAAAAAATAATGAAAGCAAAGACAGGTTTAAAATGATGCTCAGAAATAAATTTATCAAACAACAGAACTCACCCATTGCTTATAAGAATCTGGATTTTGAGTTAAGCACCAGAGAAAAATACCAGATGCTTCATGGGATAGCTCAGGGATTCCTGACAAAGAAGCAACATCAAGGAAATTAAGTCAAAAAAATTCATAAAGTCGATGTTTCCTATTAACTTCAAAAGACATACCTTCTCCAGAAGCTTTCAAAGAAGCGGCCATGATTTGTTGAGAAACTTGTTTCATTGCTTTGCTTCCAGGGGAACCAGCAAGAGCCACCTCCTTGAGAGTAGGATATACAGCTTCAAACCTTTCAGTTGCCTGCATCATAACATAATCAATAACTAAAGTGTACTCATATCTTAAACAAATTAGCATGTCCCAACTAAATTACCACCTTAACTTGAGCTGAAGAGGAAGGAAATGTCACTCTCAATAGCAGGTCAAGTGCTGATGGTGGCATTAAACGCTCTCCCTTCCGCACAGCTGCATTTACTAAAATAGTCCGAGCTTTTGGAGCAGAGAGAATTCTAAGAACAAAAGAAGTTGTATTACAAGTCTGTAAGGGTAAGACTGAACAAACAAAGAACAATTAAAAAAGGAAAGACGGGATAAACCTTTCTACTAACTGCAAAATTAGGTCCCTGGTCTGAGGATTAGAGCCTGATTTGCCACCGACTATGGGTAATATTAAATGGGACCAAGAGTACAAACCAACGGCCAGATCTCCATGTGACGCCTGCATATTATTAGATCTTAGTGTTGGCACATAATGCTTATTCATGGTGGTCATTGAGCTATCGACTGACCTGTGCTACCATCCACACAATAATTGGAAGTTTATCTTGTCCCTGATACTTTGAAGTTTCCCTCAGTGTTGGCAATACACTAATCAATGCATCCGGTTTCCTGCGCAATACCATTGCTAATGCTACGAAAATACCAACCTGCCATGGTCCATGGGTATTGTAGGAATAAAAACCAGTTAATCACTGTGTGATTGTGAACACTGAATAGAGATTCCAATGGATCTCGGCACCAAAGACATGAAGAGAAATCACAAAAATAACCTACATATGATATAGCAAACTCAAAAGATATAGACATAAAAAACATGATAATGGTTTCAACATGAAGTACAATTAACGTAAACTGCTCACGGGCTTGATCACAAAAAAATAACCTACATATGATATGGCAAACTCGAAAGATATAGACATAAAAAAACATGATAATGGTTTCCACATAAAGTACAATTAACGTAAACTGCTCGCAGGATTGATAACTTAGAGAAGTTGTATATTTTTAAGACAGTAGACTAAACTACTTAAGGATTATAACTGAGATAGTAATGAGCTGAATGAAACTGGCTTAGTATACTGTATCCAACCACTTCCCCCATTCTTCTAACATTAGTCAATTATCACAAAATCAGTACTATCACCATGATCCACCGTTATCCACTGTCCACAACCATTAAGGTATATAACGCTATCAACTCTCTTATACTGGACTACTGTCACAAACCACCAGTTAATGTTACAAAAATCATCAGAACCGGAGAAACTAAATGCCATGTGGTACTATTTCAGGAATTGGTTGTAAAAGGTGAAGTTAATGCCCCTGGAATATAAAGATTAAAGCACGAGAGCCTCGATATTTCTACCTATTCCACCATCCATGCCCGTGACATCCCTTAACATGGGCAACCTACAAGAGGCTGGGTTAACTATTCAATCCACTTCCATAAGATTGCATTAAGATGATGTTGGTTACTATTTCAATAGATTGCAAAAGCCTCTTTTTTTGCTATTCTAATTGTGATTCTCTCACAAAGCTGAGGAACCTAGGATATTGCGGTCATCACTGTGTACATGACCACAAAGCTGATCACAGATATATGAAATTACGGAATGAAGTCAAAACTACAGTTACACGTACTAACTTCGTACATGCCTTTTGTATATGAAATTGGAATAGCCAGTTTGTCATGTCCTGTTTTTCTACCATTGGATAAACAAAAGATGAACATATAAAATGAATTAGAAGAAACATCTTACCTGAGATTTTGAGGACGTTTTTTGGGCACCTTTCTTGGATCCCTTTGCACTGCCCTGTTGGCTTGCAAAGTCAGCAAGAATCCTATCTAAGGACCATACGACAAAAGAGCCAAGTGCTTCCAAAGATCGGTTATTGAGCCAGTCAACTGATGTCCTGTAAACAGCTTCAGGGATATGTGACACTGGATCCTGTAAAAAGAAAAAAAAAAAGTTTTGGGAGAAGCAGAAGAATAAAGAATCAACAGTACTCAAAAACCATAAATTCCTGGTAAGTTAGAAATTATATTAATGCTCATGATGATTGGTTACTATGGAGAATGATGCTTCCGTTTACTTCTAGTGGGCATAGCATTTACATAACAGATTAACTGGACAAAAATGCGAACAAGAAAGATCGATGGGCCATACAAATGAAGATTAGAATGCTTGAATAATTTATGTTGAAACTTGAAAGTTCTGTACAAATTACGATGAAAAGCCTCAATAAGCTTCTTAGCAATTGGATAATGACTTGAAATCAAAGGGTTAAAATTGTATCTTCTCTATTAGGAGGGGTAAATTGTGTAGTTAGTTTCTTTGTTAGTTTTGATTAGTATAAATGGGGTGAGTACACCATTCAAAACGTAGTCACTTAATACCCATTTGAGAGTTCTTGATCTTGTTTTGATGATAAAGTTTTCAAGAATTGTTCGTTTTTGTTTTCTTTTTTCGTTTTCGATCTAGATTTTGGCACAACAAGAACATCTAAGGTAATTGTAATAGATAAAACAAATACATTACTACAATACTAAAATAGGAATAATGCATCAATGCGAGTTATAGACAATTTACTTGCTAAAATACATAGGCAGAACACATGTTTCCAGGGGTAACTAATGAAATAAAGTTGGTAGGTGTGCCTCATTCATATTAGTTAGTAAACACAATCTCCTTATCATCTCTTAATGTTAAATAAACTCTTGTATTAAAGATTTTCATACAATTTTCAGTTGCTGCACTCACCCCATGCATATGCTGAATGCACAATTCATATGAGACATTCAAATGGAACGGTTCATAATTAGTTGCTAAAATTAATGCATTGCTCCCCACCACGGAAATAATTATGTACTAGATCAATCAGGCTTGTGAACTTCAATGGAAAAGGCACCAGAATATAGAAAGAGTTCAAAATTATTTAGCTTTCACAACTAGTTTATATCACAATATTATTATACAAATTACACTTCCGGTGACAATTAATGGGCATTAAAATGGTATATATTATTCGAATTGTGTGTCTACCACATGAAGAGTCTCAAAAGAACTTACATCTGCAACCTTTGCAACAGCAGACTCTCTCAGTAACTTCACCCAGGGAAACTGTGAAGCACTGACACTAGAAAATGCACGTCCAAAGTAATCAGCAAACCTCATTAACTGTATATCCTGCTGGGTCTCAAATGAAGCCTGTGTGCATAAACAAATCCATGTGTTCAGATATATATTCCCAGAAGTTTAAATGTTTAATGAAGTACCAAACTACTCTAAACAGAATCCAAAAAGTAAAGCTAAAATCTCTTCTTTTTCTGTCAACTGTGTATGATGTTGTGTTCTAAACGAAACCCTACAAATATTGTGCAGCACATTCCACGATCAATTTCCTGAAACTATATAACGAGCTGGAACGAATTATCAAAACTAGTTTAAACAGAATACCAAGACTAAAGCTAAATCTAACTGTGTTTTCTGCCACTTTTATAAACCTTCAAATGAATTTCAGAAGCTAACAATAAAAGAAATATTTTCGGATGGCTTATATAACGAGATTGAATCTACGTAATTCGCTCACCGTCACATCGGACAGGAAACTAGCCAAGTCAGAAGCATCGATCTTCGCCGCTGCTTCCGGAACCGTAACCTTAGGTTTCTTCACCTTCTTCGGCTTCGTCTTCTTCTCCTCGCTAACACCATTACCATCCACACCATTGGCAACGACATCTTCATCGCTATCGTCATAATCAGAGTAGTTATTCTTCTTTGAGGATCTAACCGGCGGAGCTGGATCATAAATCGCCAAATTCGCTAATCTCTCAGCTTCGATAAGCTTCCTACGCTCTTCCGATTTCTTCTCAATAGATTTGAATACATTATCAACGGCGGAGAGTGAAGATCCGTTAGAGATCACCTTCGCCGGCTGCTGTTGTTGCTGCTTGGCCGGATTCTTCCTCTGCTTCTTAGCATAAGTAACCTTCTGCCATCCGTGATTGTTGTTGCTTTCTTCAGCAATGTTGTTGGATTCGAACTCCATATTCCGAATTGGATTGAAGAGGGGTTTTGATCGAGAATTTTGACGGGGAAAACGATGGAGAGATCAGGAGATGCGAAGGGTAGAGTTTCCGTGGTCGAACAGGAGACTTTTACTAGCCAAGGAAGTTGACTAAGCCTGGATCTCTTGATATAAATACTTGTACACTATGAAACAAATTTTGTACGCTATGAAACAAAAGTTGTACTAACATTAGAAATTGGTACTAGCAAAAGTAGCAGGCAATAAAAGTTGTAACCCTCCTCCCCTTCTACACTTCTCTTGTTTGTCCATTCCTATATCCATCCATAAAACAATTAAAAATGGATTATGGAGTAATATTTTTGTTAACAAAAAAAATCATGGTTAAAAAATATGATCGGTTTATCCATAAAATATATGATAACTTTATTATTATTATTATTTTTGAGACAAGCTATTCCTAAAGGTTAGTTGAAATGTATGAAAGTCGAATTCAAGCCTTCTTTTGAACTTTTGAAGTATGAATTATTCTAAAATTCAACCATAAACTATTCATATGAGGTTTTAACTTTACATATGTTTATTATGTAATATTATAGAATGTAAATAATTTTAGCTTTCCAAGCATTCAGTTTTCTGTCCACAACAACATGAGGTTTTTAGATTTAAGAGTAAATTACAGAAATAGTCCCTGTGGTTTGTTTAAAATTATGAAAACGGTCCCTCAACTTCTAAAGTTGCAGTGTCAGTCCCTCAAACCACATTTTACTTGCAGAATTGGTCCTTCTGTTTCTAAAATTTTTAAAAATGACGATTTTGCCATTTCCACAATTGCAAGTTTGGTAATTTCAATTTTGGTCCTTTCTCTTAATTTTTTATTTTTGGTTTTAAATTTGATATATTAATTTAATAATTATAATTTAATTCATTATTAAAAATATTATTATTATTATTAAAATTTAGTTCTGTTTATTTTGTAAAATAAATCTATAATTATTTACTAAAATTATTTTATGTTTATATACTTAATTACTTAAATTTTGCATCTTTTATGTATTCAATTTATTATTTAAAGTTTTATTTATTGATATTTTACTGGTTAAACTATTTGTATAATTTTTTTTATTTATACTTTTCCATCAAACTATTTCAATACGTTAACAAATTTTGAATTTATGTAAATTTTGATTTAAATTTACTAATTCATTACGTTTTGATTTAAATTTACTAATTTATTTTTTTATTCAAATATTTTGTTACGCTAATAATGTTTTTATTTAAATTTATTATTTTATTTGTTTGGATTTAGATATTTTGTTATGACAATACGTTTTGATTTCTATTTATTATTCTATTTGTTTTGATTTTAAATTTTTTTGGGTTAATAATTAAGTGAAAATTAACAAAATATTTAAGTGAAAACGAATAAAACATATTAATATAGAAGTTTGTAAATCAAAAATATTAACATACTATATTAAAATCAAAATGTATTGGCATAACAAAATATTTAAAATTAAAAAAATAGTAAATTTAAATCAATACGTATTAACGTAACAAAATATATTATTTTAATTAAAATAAACTAAAATATAAATATAATTCATTATTTCTAATATCAATAAAGATTAATAATTATAAAAGATAAAAACAGAATATTATTTCTTATAAATTTAAATGTTAATAAATAGATAAGATTTAAATTTACATCCAAATTATATCTTATATATACTTATATGTATATATCTAAATAAAAATATAAAGTATATATAAACATTATGTTTTACGTAAGATTAAAATTTCAAATTTAGTCAATAGTTTATAAAATGTTAAAAAAATAAATATTGTTCATTACTATTTAAAAAAATGGATAAATAATATATATGACAAATAATTGTATTTTTTTAATTTTTTTATAAGAATTAATATTAAATTATTTAATTTAAGTTTACATACATTTCATTTAACCAATTATTTATTAAAAATTATTCACGTAATACGTGGGTTCATAAACTAGTTCTTTATTAAATAAATTGAATACATAAAAAATGTGTAAATTAAGTATAAAAATAATTGTTAATAATAAATATAAATTTATTTTTAAAATTAAATAGGTATATATAATAATAATAATAATAATAATAATAATAATAATAATAATAATAATAATAATAATAATAATGTAATAATAATAATAATGTAATAAAGATTTAAACAATAATTAGTTAAATTAATTTTTCAAATTTAAAATCAAAAATTAAAAATTTAAGGAAAAGGACCAAAAGTGAAATTAAATTAAATAGTAGAGGGACTAAACTTGTAATTAATAAAAGGGCAAAATCGTCATTTTTAAATAGTTCAGACACAGAGGGACCGTTTTTGCAAGTAGAAAGTGATTTGAGGGACCACCACTGCAACTTTGAAAGTTGAGGGACCATTTCCGTAATTTTGCACAAACCACAGGGACCATTTTTGTAATTTACTCTAGATTTAATTAAAAATACCTAGTGTTCGCTTGTCTGAATCCGTTTCGTGGTTGTTGTCTTTCCAGTTGGTGCATCCGTGTTTCCGTCATCCTGATCCGTATTTGTTCTTTCATACGAAGACAAGCTTTTTTATCATTCTCATTTTTCAACTTTTCCCATACTTATGTGTATGTTCATTTAAGATGGTTCCTCGTATATAGAGGTCATTATATAAAATGTCAATATAGTTTTTAGAATATGGGGGTCTTAGTTATTGATCCTTTTCTCTATGTTTGCTTACTCTGAAATGTAATGAGCTAAATGGGAAGATCAAGAGGATCTTATTCACTATTCAGCCATACATGCTACCCTCTCCGGCAATTTGTGATGGGTTTTTTTTAATGTTTTTGGCTGGTGTTATTGATTAGGGTTTTTTAAAGACGGTTTTAGGTTCGAGTATATATATATATATATATATATATATATATATATATATATATATATAACAAAAAACAAAACACTAATGAGTAATGGAGTCTT
This sequence comes from Centrapalus pauciflorus, assembly GCA_020465985.1. Classification (NCBI taxonomy): domain Eukaryota; kingdom Viridiplantae; phylum Streptophyta; class Magnoliopsida; order Asterales; family Asteraceae; genus Centrapalus; species Centrapalus pauciflorus. Next base: position 761,466 of record JAANYP010004003.1, read on the forward strand.
ATTGGGCACCATATGGGTACCCCATTGGAACCCGTGATAAAAAAAACCCGATGATGAACGGGGAGGGGACGAGGGGAGTAATCCCCGCTCCGTTGCCATTCCTATCAACAGCAGACACAATTAACCTAAATCATGCAATTGAGAATTACAAAATTGATTACGATAAGGACGTTAATATGTAACATAAAAAAAACCGTATTGATAATTATAATAAGTAAATAAATACTTGATGATATAAGTTTATAGATTTGACAAAATTTGAAAAGATAATCGAAGTAACGGGATTGATAGGAAAGAAAATTACTTACAAGTATTTTAATAATCACTAGCTATTAGCCCACGTAAAATACGTGGATATTTTATAAGTAATTATTTAATAAAAATCTACACGAACATAAATTAAATATAAAAAATGTTTATTTTTTTCTTTAAAAAATACGGATATAATATTATTTTGTTATTAGGGATAACTAAAATTTTCTATTTTAAATATGTATGAATAATATTCATCTTTTAGAACTTTTTATTTTTATATTTCTTTGTATAAATAAAAGTTCAAAAGTTGATTTTTAATAGAATACAATATAAACTTTTTATGATTGAATATATTATAAAACATTTCATTACAGATATTGTATTATTTTACTTTTTACAAAAATGATGAATAGTTTGCTAAACTTAAAGTTAAATTGGAAAGTTATTTAAATCTTTTAAAAAAATTGTTATTTATTGATAAGAGTTAAATTATGCAGTACTTAATTATATTTATACTTAAATTTTAAGTATAAATTAGATAACTAATTAAGAAGATTATATATGAAAAATTGGGCGGGAAAACAAAATATTAGTTAAGCAAGGAAGCGACACGTGGCAGTAAACCTTTTTTCTATTAATATACTAGTTTATGACCTACGTATTATGTGGATATTTTTAATAAAAGAATTTTTTTATGTAACATGTTGTATATATATTTTATTACATGAAATAAAAATTTATGAAACATGTCTTTTGTTTTAATTGATTTTAAATCTTATTATATTATATTTAAATTTAGAAAGATATGATTTTCATATTATTTGTTTTCCTAGAATATAATTGGTCATGTGTAAATTGCTTATTATGACATATCAAAACACGAGAAATAAGTAAAGTTGTTCATTTGCTTTTATTTATAAATAAGATTAAAACATGTAACATAGAATTTAAATTTTAAAAATAAAAATATTATTTTATAAATCAATTATGTAAATCTAGATAAAACATTTTAGGTAAATTATAGGTTATATTAGGAAGTATTTAAAATCATTTAATTATATTAGTAATCTTTTAATTTTTTTTAAATCAATTATATATGTTAATTGAAAAGGTTATATTAGTCAAAATGAGCGGGAAATCAAATATTAGAAGAGCTAAGGGAATGACACGTGTCAAAAAATATTTTGTTTTATTAATATATATAGATATAGATATAGATATAGAATGTTAAGTTACATAGGAGACAATTTCTAACATTTAGTTCGAACAAAATATTAATAGTTACTTAAATCAAGACTTCGAAACTAAAGACGAACTCTGATCTTTTGCTCTTGCTCCTCTCGTACTAGACTGTCTAAATACTTTGATTTTTTTATGTTTAACGCCTAATGTTATTTGTGTGTGTAGCAGATCTAGGATGATTTCTACACATTTTCGAGATGCCAATCCCAGATACGTCGATGGTGTCACTAGTATTTGTACAAACTCATCTATATCATATTTAGTAACATATTATTTTATTTGTTGTTAACAATTTTCTTTTTCTATCCCGTTACTTTGATCATATTTTCAAAACTTGTCAAATCTATAAACTTATCTCATCAAATATTTATTTGCTTATTATAATTACTAGTTTATTACCCGCGTATTACGCAGATATTTTTAATATATATAAAATATAATAAATAATAAGATAAAAATATAAATATTATTTTTTAAACAAAAGTATATAAGATGATATTATTATTTATTATGACCTATTAATTTTGTATATTTTTAAATATATATGAAGAGTAATTATTTTCTTATATATTTATTTAAACTTTTATTATATTATCTTATAATTAATAAATTAGTAGATTATTAGATTTTGTTTGATTTGAATTTAAAAGTGGATTATATTAGATTTGGATAGATTTAATTAATAAGTTAGTAGAGTATTAGATTCTGTTTGATTTGATTTGATTTGAATTTAAAAGTGGATATATTAGATTTAGATAGATTTAATTTATATTTCTTTATTATTTTTAAAATCTATAAATGCCACGTGTCGATTCATGGTGACGACACGTGGCTTCACCAGAAATGAGTATAGTTACTCTTTTAATAGTATAGATAGATTAATATGATTTTTATTGATGTTACAATATATAACTTCGATATCGTAATCAACTTTGTAATTCTGATAAATGTATGATTTGAGTGAATTACTTAATTGTGTTTGCTGTTGAAGGTGATAATATGAAATAGAGACGACAGGTTGCATATAAAGTGCATTGAGTTTGATGATTCACCCGCAAGAAAAAAATATATTGAAAATATAGCTTACGAAGTTACGAGATCAATAATCGTCCAAAAAGTCCTGAAAAAGTCTAACTCGATTCAATTAAAAATTATATAAATCAATCTTTATATAAACGAATAATGTGTGACTTGTTCACCAAACAAAACATAATTCAAATAAAAAACAAAATATAAATTTTTAAAAAGTTATCAATAATAACAACAATTTTTTATTTGTTTATCAATTATAACAATAGTGACTTGGTAATCAGGTAATCATGCCAACAATCTATCTATTCTATTATATAAGTAACTAGATGTCACATGACATCTAAATGGAGCGTCTATCGGCTTAACATGGAAATATGAGATTGCCACGTGTACCTAACAATTTCTATTTAACTTGTTTTTTAAAATTTGTTTATTCCAATCTATAAATATTATTAAACAATTAACTAAAGTGCCACTTGTCATCTTTAATTATTAACATGTGTATTTTATTTACCTATTTTTAAATATAATTAACATAAATTTGATAATTAAATAAAACTATATAACTAACTAACAATATTTTACCTAAATTTTTTCCATCATTTAATTTGAAGTGATAAATTCTATTCTACTATTGTATTAGTTACATTTTAAAATATAAAACAATATTTCACACATAAATAGGAGGCAATCTAAAGTAAATTATTTTACTTACAATTTTAAGTGCCCATAAATCTATAATTTATTTTTACTTACAATTTGATATAATTTATTTTTCCTTCCAATAACTTTTAATAGGAAGTAATCTAAAGTAATAATTTCTATTTATCTATACATACTAGTCCACACTTTTTAAGTGCTCATAAATCTATAATATAAATAAATTATCATATGAAATAGTTTTCTTTAAATAAACACATGTCACAAACTACTTTTTATATCATATTAAAATCTATTTAAAATTCAATTTAAATCAAATCAATTTAAATTTAAGCTACATAATTTAATATTAAATCAACTAAAACTCAATAAATACTCATTTTTATAATTATGTTATATATTTTCTATAATGTTTATTTTGATTTTTTTTAAATTAACCCACGTATTTACATGAGTAATAACCTAGTTGTTATTATTGATAAAGAAAAAGAAAAAAATCTTTATATTACTGATAACTAGTTGAATACCCGTGCGTTGCTCGGATATGTTCAATCGCATAACTTTTATCTTTTCAATTAAATAATGACACAATAAAAATATATTATTGGATGTCAGTTTATTTTTATGTACATTTGGGTAATAGTTTTAATTCAACATAAATTATAAATTTTTTATTCATGTATTTAATTTTGATAAATATTATGATATAAAGTTACAAATTTTTAATAATAATATTATCAACTCAATTTTTATTATATAATGTATTGAATTGATTATTTATGTTTGTATTTTCAAAATTATCAATATAACTATGGACAAACATGTTGTTATTGTTAAATGAACAGTTAAGCAACCTGTCAGGCAACTCAAGCAGACAGAGAAACAACCGATTTATTTTATTACTTTATATATATTATATAACATTTTTGTTTTCCTGTGATAACTTTTGATATACTGTATTTTATAAAAATTTGAATATATCATTATGATCGCATTATTTTTGTATACATTCTGATATAAAATTTATCATCGTCGGAACCATTTTCATTAAACAGGCAGGTATGCAGCTGCATAAATATTTTATTTTATATATTATATATAATTGTTTTGTTTTTTGATTAAAATGTACGATGTATTACTTTTTATAAAAATCGAAATATATCATATGATCGCTTTCCTTTTATCTACGTTTTAAAATAAAATTGTATTTCGTCTAAGACTATCTTAAAAATGAGAGAAATTTTATTATTTAATTGATTTATCGATCGCACTCTTTCATTCACTGAATAGTGAAGTTAGGTGACAGGCAAGTAAACGAAATTTTTTTTATTACTTTATATATGATATATAACATTTTTGTTTTCCTGTGATAGCCTTTGATATATTATACTTTATTAAAATTGAAATATATTATTATGATCGCATCATTTTAATCTACATTCTAATATAAAATATGTTATCGTCGTAACTATTTTTATCAGGCAGGTATGTATGCATCTAACTAATTATTTTATTTCATACATAATGTTTAATCGTTTTGTTCATGTGTTATAACGTTTGATATATTATATTATACAAAATGACAAATATATAATTATGATTGCATCCTTTTTTTTTACATTCAAAAATAAAATTGTTTTTCGCCTCAACTATTTTTAAAATGACAAATTTTTTATTATTTAGTTGGTTGATCAATCACATTTTTACCATTGATAAACTTTTAGATCAAAAGAAGAGAGTGATCTTCGGGTAAAAATCATGATCGGTAGTTAATGTTATTATTATTATTTTAAAGTAATATATTTATAAAAACACAATTTATGATCCCGCTGTAACGCCCGGGTTAAACAAACTAGTTATGTTAATTTCTTAATAATTATTATTTGTTAATTTGATTTTGTATTTTTTATGCAAGTACAATTTATCTTACATTTTAATTTATTACTAGTTTATAATCCACGTATTACGTGGATATTTTTATATAAATTTATTTATATAAAATGTATATGAGTAAAAATAAAAACATACAAAAATAATAATTGTGTTTATTTTTTATTATTTACATATGAAAAAATAGAGTATATTTATCTTTTTTAAAAATATTAAATTGTATTTATCTTTTATTTTCTATAAGTTGTAATTATCTTTCTGGTGAACGTAGAGGTGACATGTGACATTTGATATTTTCCTTTATTATACATAATAATAATAATTTCCACAACTAATTCAAATTATTACATTTGGATCTAATTATGATTATTATGGATAATAATGATAGATATTTATTTTAGGTAAACATTAATTTTAAATGTTACAAAATCTAATTTATTACTAATTAATTAATGAAAAAAAATAAAGTCAAAATTTAATGCAATTAAGTTAGGGTGTTAAATTTGGAAAAAGATATGGAAAAATAAAATTTTCTTGTATTGTAGAAGTGACATGTGACATGAATTGTTTTGTTTTATTATAATATATAGATTAATCAACCCACGTATTACATGGGTTGATTTAAAAAATACATACTTTTTTTTAATATAAATTATTATAAAATTTATATATAATTAAAATAAAAAAATTGAAAGCTAGTTAAATTAAAGATAAAAAAAATACATAGTTGTTTGATATTAAGTACAAAAATATTATTATATTATATTATTAAAAACAGATAATATGTGTTTGCAAAAAATGTTTCTTTTAATTTTTATTAACTTCAAATATGAAATATCAATGTAAGAAACAAAAAACTTCAATTATGTGAATGTGTATATATTTTGAAAATGATAAAATATAAAAATGGAATATCTGAAAATCAACAATCAAAATTTATCATATTCACAATTGAAGTTTTATCAATTAAATTTTAAATCTTGTTAGCAAAATAATTAACAAAATTTTTTAACTTTATTTACTACACTTTTACATTTAAATTCAAATTTTTACATTTGAATTTAACTATGATCATTAAGGATAATAATGACACATATTTATTTTAGGTAAATATTAATTCATTAATTAAAAAATTAAAATCAAAATTTAATGTAATTAAGGTAATGTAGTAAATTTGGAAAATGAATTAAAATAACGGCATAGGTATAATTATTGTTTTTAATTAAGGGTATTAGAGACATTTCATAAATAATTATGAGTTGTCATTAATCTGGACTATTGATTTCTTTCCATCCAATGGTCCAGAAACTCCAAATAGTTTTCTTATTATGTATAGTATAGATAGATGCTATGTATGATTTTAGGAATTTTTTATATACATCCAATAAAATTTAAGATTAAGTGTATGCTGATTAAAAAAGATTTAGCCGGGTCGGATCCACTTTTATTGTTTCTCCTCTTTCTTAGCCTCACAAACACACTCACACACACCAAACATACGCACACTCCCCTCTCTCTGTCCTCATCGACCGACGACAACCACCATCGCTAGATCTCTCCGCCGGCGACTCCCGCAACCACCAACTTCACCTACTCGCTTGCTCTTCCTCTATGTTGTTCGTCGACGGCCAAACCCTAGCCGCCGCCGCCTCCGCCTGACCACCACTCTCCTCACTGCTCCGCCTCTCTCCCTCGACAGTCAACACTCACCTCGCGTACTTATCTCTCGACGCTCACACACTCATATCTGCAATCGGCTACCGCAGCCAAACCCTATCTCCCTCCCGGCTGCCACCACCACACAACCACCACCGCTGAATAGGGTCGTTGCGGGCGTCCCTGGTGCAGCGCCGCCATTAGAACCAGAATCGTCACCGCCGCCCAAAACCCTAATAAGGTATTGTTTTTATCTCGTTTTTACTTTTGATTTGCTTCAGATTTCGCATATGTAACACTTGCAACAAATCAATTCCTAGATACCTTGACTCTGTTATAAAATCATTTGCTTAAATCCTTTATCTGGTATTCTTTTAATTTTTTTCTTCCATGTGAGGTTATTTGGGTTTATGTGTTGTGTATGTGGTCAGATATATTTTTTTTACGATTACATGAAACTTAGCATTCCACTTTACAAATAGGTTGTTTCCATGATTGAAATAACAATTGCGTATATTAGAACAATTTGATATTTTGCCAGAAATAGTTGGAGCATGATTTAGTAGATTAGTGGTGGAATAAATTTTTTCTAAGTATTTCTACTTAAGAAAATCAAATTTTTAGTCCATTCCAACACATTTCAACCTTAAGATACAAATAATGTTTAAATGAAACCACCATCATCAATGGATTAATATTATCGCAAACTGACATTCACATATTCAAGCATTTTCTATTAATATGACAAGAAATAATGGTTTGACCTATAAGCAACCCGTGAACTTACTTTCTTTGACAACAAAAAAGTCATGGGTTCATTCAAACCAAACTATATCAAACGATGTAAAAACATAGTAAATTTTCTTTATCCATCTAAATTCCTTACCTTATGCTTTTGGTTTGAAAGCTGGGTTACAATTTCCACGAGCAGAAATCAATACTTTGCACCAAAAACGATCAATTGCTTGATCCAAACTTGTCGTAGTGTGGAATGAAAGCGATTTTCTTGTCATTTATTTAACACGACACCATCCAAATAATCATTTAATTTGACCCCCAAATCAAAATGTTAATTCTTTCATGAATGACATAGCTATTGTATAACATTTTTATGACAATAAGATAACAAAAATAAGATGTATAATGAAATACAAACCTCCGTATTAAGACCAACATCAACACCAAACCACAAGAATCATCACAAACAATAATAAAATGAAATTAATTGGGTCTCACACTCTCACGCCAATAAATAACTATGCTTGTACTTACTAATTAACATCATTAATTTTATTGCCCATTTCATATATCTATATTGTGAAACACACTAAATAAAAATTCATTGAAATCTACAAAGAAATGATGAAAGACATACCGGATAAGGTATGAATTTGAGACGACTTCATCAAATAGCCAAAGTTTCCTCCTCCCATTTGCAGCCAAAAACTCGATCTAATCATGTGATACAATAGTTGGTCTATCATCTAGATAGCATATTTGAGTCTTCATCTGGACAAATTGATAGTTTTTGAATTTCATAATGTTCTGATTATCTTTAGATGCCAAGAAAAAAGATCTTTTTTTACTACTTTGTTGAAACAGATCTTGAAATCATTGATTCTCTCTCTATATGGAGTTGAAACCCATGCTTAATCAATAGTTACTTTTTTTCTTCGTAAATATGTAGGTAAATATAAGTAATTCTATTATGAAAAACATTATAAAACATGGATTTCTTCATGATTGTCTTTTCAAGTAAAGTAGATTTAAGATGAAACTTAATTTGATTATTTTCTTACCATTTAGAGCATTAGTAGAGCTTTCATTATTTTCAACATCTGCGTATTTCATCTCCTGCAATAAGAAAACAAAATATATTGGAACGATATTCTTGAAAACATAACTTGACAAACGGATTCAAAGATTATAAAAAAATGCGCAACTTAGAATCATAAATCTTATGCTAAATTATCATTACCTGGTTGATTTCGTGCTTCGTGTTTTAAAGCAGCATTGTTTCTTTCCTATAAATGGTTTGAAACATTCAATTAGCAATGCTACGCGATACAGATTCATGAAATCATTCGTATAAAAAAGGATAGAGATTCGTTAGCACATGTGAAACAGATTTATACATGTATTTTTTGACAGAAAAATAAATTAAGATTGTTTACCTTTGTATGATGTTCTTGGTATACAGAATTTGCTTGATTCAAATGTAAAACGATTACCAAATTATTTTCAATTTGTAGGCAATCATCCCACATAATTCTCAATCGGTTTTATTTGTTTTAAATTTGAATTTTAAAAGTTTCCATTATCTTTTATTTCTTTGGTCCTGCAGCTTATCTCCACGTCACCATTTTTCTAGCATATTTTGTTAAACATCAATTTAGACGATCATAAACTCACATTCATAATTTGTTTTATGGGCTATATTTACAGCAGCTATATTATATTATATTTTCGCATTTTGTAGCAGCTTGTATGTTTAATTATTTTATTAAGTATTGATGTTATCATTTTTTTTCTTAGAAGTCTTATTAATTGGAATTTTGAGTCTTGTTTTAATATTTTAGCATTTTCCAGCAGTTGTTATACAATAATTTTACAAAGTAATGATGTTATTCAGCCTTTTTAGTAGGTTTCTTAATTTTGATAAATCTGTATCTAGAGAATGTATTTTGTTTCAGTATTATTCCCCCTTTTTCCAAGTCTTTGTTAGGCAGTCCTTTAATTCAATGGATAACTCATGTTTGAATTATGTTTCATGAGTGCGTGTTGCAATTCTGAATCTTATCCTAGTTAGGTAGCATTTTCAGCTGATTAAATCTAATTTGTTTGACTCAGTATTATTATATCCCATTATTTTCTGAATTTTAACCAATGATATTGCGTCAAATCAACAGCCTTAATTTTCTGAATTTTAACCAATCATATTACGCCAAATCAGCAGCCTTAATTTTCTGAATTTTAGCCAATCACATCTTGCCAAATCAGCATTAGAAATCGGAATTACTACCAATAATAGAACGCCACGTGAGTAGATTTCTCTCTGCTCCGTCGGCAATATATATATATATATATATATATATATATATATATATATATATATATATATATATATATATATATATATATATATATATATATATATATATATATATATATATATATATATATAAATGTTACTATTCGTAAAATTTTTTTTAACTATAAGCCCGGTACAGTAAGAAAGAAAGATCATTGAGTTTGAGTTAACCCTATTTCACAAAACAAGTCTCAGCCGGTCTCTCGCTGGGCTCTCTTTCAACCCCGCCCCCAACCCCGCTGCATCGTTCTCCCCTGCAACGGCCACTGCTCCGTCGTCTTCTTCCCGTAAGCCCGGTCAGCAGGCTATCTTCTTCACCGCTTTCTTCCCGCGACTGCAACAGGGTCTCCCTCTCCCCCTGCTGCATCGTCGCCCCCCCTCCTCCTGCTGCATTGCGGTGGTTAAAAACACCCAGGTTTGTTGATTTTGTTTTTGATATCGACTTTTTTCATTAATTATTAACTAATCTTGATTTAGTTGCCTCTTTGCTGCTCCGATTCATGAAAAAGAATGAAGAAATCAAGAGAGAATTAAAAAAGAAAGAAGGTTTCTGTTGCTTTCTTGACAATAAAGAGAATTAAGTAAAAAAATAGGCTTTTGTAGCTTTTTTCTTTATGTAGCTTTATTGAGAAAAAAGAGAGTTAAGAAAGACAGAATAAATCAAATGGAACTTGGTGATTGATATGAACTTGGTGCTAAATCAAAAGGTTTCTGTAGGTTTCTGTAGCCAAACAGGGTCTGTACATTGTACCCAAAGAGGGGATCTAAATGAGCCTTGTTATAGAACTTGGTGATGAATATAGTTGTAGTTTGTACCCAAACAGGGCTGTAATTGAGGCTTGTTACATGGCTTTGTTTCCATCTATTTTTTTTGGTTGCTTAATTTCTTGCAGCAAATTGTTGTGTCAAATTTAACAAAAAATATCGGTATGTTACCAACAATAGGTTGTGTCAAGTTGTTCTGTCAAATTTTTGTGAAAACATTCTGCCAACGAGTAGGTGGTGACCATGTCTACATTTGTTCCTCCTAAATCAACAATAGGTTAATGCTAACGTGGTAATGCTTGATTGGTATTTGCTTCTAGTAACTTGAATTGGTCTTTCACATGTATGCATTTGTTGCCATATCTATTAACAAGTATCATAATTCCTTTGTTAATCCATTCTAGTTTTTTATTTTGCTAATTTTATAGGTTAATGTCAATCGTTGTCTTAGATGTTATATTTATCTTTAGGGTGCGTTTGGTTTGTTGATGGGTTTGGAAATAGGTATGTGTACAGGTATAGGTTTGAAAGAAATGAGATAATGAACGAGGAGTGAGAAAACCCATGAGCGTGGATGAGTTTGAATTTTTAGTAATCATTTTCACATATTTGGTGATCATTTCTCAACAAACAACATCTATGAAACCTAAACTCATTTCATATCTTAAAAGCCCACCAAACAAACGCACCCTTAGGGTCTGTTTGTTTCACAGAATCCTTAATGAATCTGTGGAATTGGAATTAGAATTTCATTCCTTTGTATGTTTGGTTTGCTAAAGGAAAAGGAAAGAGAATTCCTTTGACATAAAATATTCCCTCCTCCATTGTAATCTATTTTCTTACCTAATAGACAGAGAATTGAGATTCCATTCTCATAGTACGTTTTTCCTGTCGACGTTATCCACCATAACGACCCTATACCTAACCATACCCACCTTACCCTATCCCACCCACCCAACCCTACCCCAATCCTATCCTATCTTCACCTACCATACCCCGCCCACATCATACTCCCCAATCATATCCTCATCTACCATCCCCGCCCACATCATACTCCACACCACCCTACCCCTACCCATCTTGCCATACCCTACCTACCCATCCTACTTTACCCCACACTACCCCATCCATCCCACCCTACCCTACTCAACCATACCCCATCCCATCCTACCTAACCCAATCCTATCCTCACCTACCATGCCCCATCCTACCTACCCCACCAACCCTATCATACTCTACCGAATCTTACCCCACCTACCGTACACCTACCTATCCCATCCCACTTTACAAACTAAATAGAAAAATAACAAGGAATGAAGTTTAATTTGATTCTATTCCATTCTTGTCAACCAAACAACAAGGAATGGAATTTTATTCCATTCCATTTCTTTCAGCTTTTCATTCCTTTGACAGATTCCAATCCTTCTAAAAACATTTAGCGAAGAAAACGCCCCCTTATGGTTGCATTTAATACGGATTCAAGCATTTATATAAGTATATAAAACAAACAGACTTAATGATTTAGTTTTCAGTATTTAATGCCACCGCTAATTAATAAGTTCTGCAATCAGTTTCCAGTTATTTATCACTTATATTAAAGAACATCATTTTTATAGCAATGTAGTAATGTACTTTAAAATTTACAAATAATAACAATCTACTTATATTTTCTTTACTATTATAGTAATCGGGAATTGATTTAGTCAAATCTGATATATGCAATTTGGGCAGGTTAATAAATTTCTGACTTCCTGTATATTATCTAGTAGATGAAGATAGACATGGCCATGAGGGTTTTCTGGCGTTTGTGTTTAAATCTGTGTTATAATATGATTTTCAGTTTTCGTATTTTGAAAATGTAATGAAGCACGTTTTGTGTGTTTCACACTCTTAATTCCAAAGGCGAAATCCAATCACCCCTTGATCACTTTTGCATTTTTTTTATCAATAAGGGTTTTAAGAACATGATCAAGGGGTGATTGGGTTTCACTTTTGGATTTGGAGAAAAAGTGACTATCTAATACCCAGTTACTTGGTTGATGGTTGTTTAACATGACTACATGAGGACGTATTTTTCCCTGGTTGAGGAAGGCTAAAGTGAAACCAAAAGAAATTACAGAACTGTGCAACTAAATACAAACATAAAGCCCTTAGAATCAAGGTTCATGGTGCGTTTGATGCTTGTATTTGTGGGAGAAGCTCTTGTTCTTGCTCAAGTCTGCCTTGTCTATGGATAGTCCAGAACAAGCCCCTTGAATGAGGTTACACAATTTAGATTCTCCACATTGGTCATGGGACCGGTCCGGGACCTTACCCTTCTTTAAAGATATATTTGTAGATTGTGTTATGAGTTATTAATATTGTGTATTGGTGTTTAATTTTTGTAGGCACCTCTGTACTTGTAAGTTGTTTGGGATTTGGACATATGCATGCATCATATAAATCTTCTTTATTTGTTAAAATTTTGGATTGGACATGATTTGAAGCTTCTTTTATTTACTGATACATGATTGTAATTGTAAATAATCTTGATGTTTTGCATGTACATATATAATACAGTTTAGAGTTTTCATGATCTTATTGCTCTTGTTTATGAGTTATAGTTGTGGTTATATTATAGTATGTTTATGATTTATGACTTTTCATGTGCGTAATGTATATAAATACTGTATTATATATTCTATAAATTTAAGTACTGATACCAAGATATGTATCAAGTGAAACTGCCCCCTCTCCCTGAACCATTTACTGCTAGCTTGTTAACATCCACCCCTACCCATACGCATACAGCGATACCCATTCTCTAAAGGCATGAAATGCTGTGTATTGCAAATCATGAAAGTGGCAATGGTGTGTCTGCTTTATATTCATATATACATCCCCTTCTTGGAATAGGCTGCTAGGTTTTTCCATTTCAATAGTCTGAGACCCTTTGAACACTGTGCATCTCTGTAAATACTTGTATGTAATTATAAATAATTAAATAGTATGCTTTGGTTTCCATGTAGGTATCTGATACAAGTTTACCATAATCTTTTTGAAGTTGTTCAGTTTCCTGTACATTCGTTATGCCACGGAAGCCAACAAGAAGAGGCCATTTACGGAAGCCTCAGCCTGCCTTCTCTCGTTTGGGTCGTTCTATGGCCTTAGTTACCTCTGTTCGCAAGGCCAAGCAGCAGAACACCACTTCTGTGGGACACTTAAATGTTTCCCCCAACTCTCCAGGCATGAATGACCCATTTAATAATTGTTGCAATGGTATTTTCTATGGCGTTATAGTGGCCATATGTCTTACTTTCTGGGTCTCATGGACTGAATAGTAAAAATCTGACTTTTTTTGCTTACAGGTAGCAGAAAGCAGAAACTTTATACTACTGAAGGAAAGAGAGAAGGGCCTCATTCTTCTTCTTCTGAAGATGAAGATGAAAATGAAAATGAAAATGAAGATTTTTCTTCAGAAGATGACTTTGAGGTAACAAATTTAGCAACTGTTGAAAGTTTATCCATATGTTCTGTTACAGTTGTATTCATTTCTAGTTTGGTCTGAGTTTTGAAGGGAGTTGTTCAAGCAGACTTTGCTTTCTTTGACCCAAAGCCCAATGATTTCCATGGAGTAAAGGTCCTGATGCAGAGTTACCTTGATAATAAAGAATGGGATCTGAGTGGCTTTGTAGACTTAATTTTGCAACAGACTACTGTAGGAACTGTTATTAAGGTAGAAGAAGACGAAGACAATGGAGTTTATGGCTTTGTTTCTGCTCTTAACTTGCAGAGATATAAGGTGAAAACATTCATTAATGACACCAACCGTTTGGTTGTTAACCTCCAAGAATCTTAAATTTTTTATTAATTGCGTACATAGTTGTCAATAGCGACGATAGCGGTCGCTATAGCGAATAGCGTAGCGTAGCGGCTATCGTCCGCTATTATGTGTTTAGCGGTCCGCTATTACATTTTCTTATTTTTTTTAGAATATATATTGTATATATATACATAAAAGACCTATTTACAAGAATTAAATTATCTTGATGGGCTTTTAATAGTTTTAAGACTTTATTTTGAAGTTAAAATGTTAAATACATTAGACAGTTTGACGTAACATATGTATTTTGGCATTAATACTATACCCGCTAAACATGAAATAGCGGGCGATATCGCTACGCTATCGCAATGTAGCATATAGGTAGCTTGTCGCTATCTTCCGATATTCGCTATCAACAACGTTGATTGCGTATGTAGATGATCATATCGTCTTACCCAGGACTGTAAATGTATGACGGAAATTAAAGAGTTCCTACTAGCAATGTGCCAAGACAGAGAAATAAAAGATAACTTGAGATCATATTTAGGAGAGCAAGCGGCAGATGTAGGTCTTCTGATCTCACAACGTGTCGTAAATCTCCCTCCTCAGCTATTACCACCCATGTATGACGGTCTCTTTGATGAAATCTCCTGGGCTACAGAAGATGAGGTTAGATAAGAATGTTGTATAACAGGGGTGTTCAATTGATGTTCACTTTATCACCAGATCTTTTTAAAAATCTTTTACCTATTTGACATGCTTGAGATGAAAGCTCAGTGTGGCCGTCTTCAGGAAACTCATATATTTTGTTGTTCTTTTTGAAAGCCAACAAAGGAGCTTAGGGAATCGTTCGGCTTCAAATGTTATCTATTGATCAGCAAAATCTACAAGGTACTGTTACTTTCACTTTCTCTGATTACAAGGAACATTACTTTTAAACTAAAGGCGACATTTGTGGACTTTTAGCATAAGAATGGACACCAGAAAAAGAAGGCAAGTAGCTCAAGTGAAGAAGATATAATCTACTTGAAGCCAGAGGACGAAATATTTCATAATGTACCCCTCTCACTCTCATATTTCCTGAAGTGCATAATTATATGACTTGAAGTTCTGATTGTTTATCAAATGCATCAGCTCAGCGAATGGTCCTTCTGCTTTCCCTTGCGCACTTCGCAGGTCACCACCAATGAGGCAAGTCTGTTTTTGTTCGTCATATTTTGCTGTTCAAATTAAGCCAGTAACATGCTTGGTGACTGGTTGATATCTTTGTTTTTGTGTATCTTGCAATCATGACACATTGGTCATATATATACCTTCTGTTTCAGCTGAAAGAGTATCGATCAATGGGTTTAGTCATGGCTGTTAAAGCAAGGAGTGTCCAAACTTTCCGACAACAGTTGCATTCATTAATAGATGAATCATAGCATATGACGTTAGCAGGTGAATTTAGCTCATGCAGAACGGCTGTTGATTTCCTACCTTGAAGTTCCTAACATGTTATCACAACATAGACTCGCGTTCCATCAATGCTTGGTAATACGAATATTGCTCCTGATTGATTACACAAGTTAAAATCATAACAGCAAACACGTAAAAGGAGTGTTTCACCGGAAATTTTGTTTTCCTTGTCTTTCTGTTCGCAATTTTGGTACACTAGACAACTCCAACTAATTATATTTCCCAAATGAGATCGTGAAGTTGCAGGCCTTATTTAGTTTCTGTTGGTTCAGATAAATCCAATCAATAGATAATAATAACTGTAAGATGAAAAATGCATTTGAAGCACATGGCCGGAGACTGGAAGAGCCCATTTGACATCAAAAGTGGGGGGTGAGTGAGTGGTCACTGGGTTGGGGACCGGAGGCTGCCATATACGTATGATCTTATTGTTTCAATAATTGATAAAAAGGCTTCATTGGAATGCAATTATAGTGGCATAAAGCATTCACAACCAATAAGCCTACACACCATGTTCAATTGTTCATGAAGGTTAAATAAACCTGCATTCAAAATGAATAAACCTGCTTTTATTTTATCTTATTTTGTTATAATTAAAGGTAAAACTTTCATTCAAATAAAAGATATTTCTAATGCTACACAACTTATATTGTGATTAGCAGAAACTTTAAAAGTTAAAAAGTGTGCAGAAGCTTCATAGCAAACACACAAACACACACATTGTATAAAATTAAATTAAAAATCTACTAAAGGTAAAATAATTACACGAGTAAAAGATATTCTTGTCATAATTGTAGTGGTTGAATTTCAACTTGTTAAAAAAAAGAAATAAAAGCGATCCACATTTTTGAATATATTGATTGATCTGACTAACATGAAAAAGATAAATCATATAACATACAGAGAGTATTATCTAAGATGTGTTTATCAACGTATAGTTCATTATCGTATGCGCTTAAATGTTAAAATCTATAATCAATACATTTGAATCAATAAAACAAGGCAGTCAAAACAATTTGTTAACAAGTGACTATTCAAAAAAGAAAAAATGACATTTAAAACTAACTAATTTTGTGTCACTCCATTTTAGATATAGTTTTTTGGAAATTCAAAAAACTAGAAAATATGAAATATAAAGGGATCAAGCTTTCCAAATCTTGGATCCTTATTACTTTTGTAAATTATGATTTTTTTTAAACTCATTTTTTCAAAATCATCCGTTTTTTAAAAACATGATCATTGATATAAACGTTTATTCATAGTACGTTACCTGTTTATTAAAATAGTACAAATTTAATCTAAAAAGAAAAGACATTAATAAGATGAGTGGAGTGGAAATTGAAATTGAAATTGAAATTGATGTTTGTGAATTATGAAGATTGCTTTTTTGATGATTTATGTTTTTTCCTTTTTCAGGTGAAACCCCTGAAAAGCAAAGCCCATTCCTTTATTGCATTATTCCATTTTAAGTGAGAAGCACTAGAGTGCCTTGTCCGATCAAATACCCCTTAATGTTATCTTCGATTCAATCATATAATTATACTACATATTTTTTTTTATTGATCATATAATTAAATCAAATTCTAGGTCTAAGTATTGAACTAAATATGAAATTCATTTTTTAAAAATCAATGTAAACGTAATCATAACTTTATGGATTTTTATTTAGATGCTTTTGTTAAAGAACTACACACGTGAACATGATTGATTATACAATTTTGTTTGTTTTCTTGATATCTAAATTCATGTTGACATAAGAGTCAATCAGCTTTTAAAGTTTGAACACATAAAACTGTATTTATAAATTGTGGTTTGTCTTATACTGTTTATCATATTATAATAGTAATTTAATCTACGTTGTTGTGTATGAATATGATTGTGCTTGTGTATGGTGTACGTCCTCTGGACATATTATGTATGCATATTGTGTGGTTGTGTTTGTTTTCTCGACGTGGCTATTGATGTGGACTTAGGGGTGGCAATCTTGACCCAGCGGACCAAACGGGCCGAACAGTTAAATGGACCCATTGTAAAAACTAATATAGAACATAAAATTTTTTTAGAAATGAAAATTTATAAAACGGTGTATTAAAAAAACTTGCTCTTTGAATTTTTTTTTAAAATTATGTAAAAATTTATGACTTTTGGTCATCAACACGTTTGACCCATTTACTTGAATGGACTCAAATTGCCACCCTTAGATGTGGTGAAATTATACAATAAAAGATTATAAATTAAAATCATCTATTTACCTAAGGAAAGAATGTCGAATTAGTCATCAAGATGTCATATCTATCCTAAAATACCTTTTTAACGATTTCATTAAAAATAATTAAATAAACCCTAATATCAAACATTTATTGAGGGGTCAGGTCAGCAGAAGGTCTATCATCTTATTCAGATATTTTTTTTGAAATACAATTAATAAATTCTTAGATTCAAGTGTTTTCTTTTCCCCCGCATACTAGTCTCTAAATACTATCCTAGTTCAAGCCAAACCTATCAATTTGATATTTAATAGTATTGATGATACTTGAATTCAAGTATTAGTAATTACTAATTATTTTTACTATTTTAATATTTGATATCTTTTATATAATTTGTATTTATTTTTAATATATTTTATAAATTTATACACACATAAAAAAAATTAAGAATTAGATTTAAAAATAAATACAGATAGGGTGAGATATAGATTAAATTTGAATTTATATTTCATATAAATAAACACATAGAATACAACAAAAACATAAAATATATTTTAATAAATTTTTTATATATGTTTTTATTAACGAGGAAATTTTCCCGCACTTCGCGGCGGGGTCTAATGTCATACGAAAATATTAAAATTTATAAAACTAACATATTAACATACATATTTGATATTTGAAGTAAAATGTTATGTTATTCTATTAAATATATTACAATTTTTGAAATTATGCGTTATTGACTTTGAATACAACGTTCGATTTCAAAATTGTTCACACTATTACCATCAGAATATAACTTTCGATTCCAAAGTATGTTGAAAAAAATTAAAAAAATATCAATGCCAATTAAAAAAATATGAAAATGAATAAAAATCTTCTTATTTTGCTTGTTTTTTTAAGCTTTTTCACATTTATACAATTCTATCCATTCGAAATGTGTTATCCATCACAACTTCATTTAGTAATAATCATCAAAATCAATTAAAATTTAATTTATGAAGTAAATTATTATTAATAATAACGATAAAAAAACCTATATAAAGTAACTTAAATTTTTGTTACTTTAAAAGACCTTGTACAAATAAATAAGTGATCACAATAAAAAATAAAAATAGAAATACAGTTGCATAATTATTATTACACATCAAAAATATATTTGTAAAAAGAATTCCATGTACTCATGGATCCTAGACCCATACTCATTACGAATGTGTTCACCAGACGTCTGACTTAGCAACCTTCTGCTTAGACCCATAATCATCATTCATCGACATTAATCATTGTGTCACATTATCTGTTTTATGTACATACAATTGCTTTGAAGTTTAGAGGAAATAAAAAAAAATCAATTAAATAATAATAATTATACAATTGTATTTGAGGTAGTGTATAAAAAACAGAACCATTATTATTCAAGCATTCGTGAAGAAAGAGACATATTTTCTTAAAATATATTTAGGAAATAAAATGTTTAATAGTAAATTTGTTTAATTTATGTCAAAGTAATATTTTAAAAAAAATACATTAGTTTTTAACTCAACATGTAAAAACCAATTAAGTTAAAATAAATAACAATACTCTTGGAGTCAAGAGGGTTTGAAGTCAAGACCACTCCCTTCACAAGTCATACACTAGCAATTGAGCTACAAGCCTTTTCATTAAAATATTACACAAACATGCATATATTAGTATTTTAGTTTTACTATTCCTATGAATAGCTTATGAATAGTAACATTTACTTTGGTAAATGTTATATATTTAATTACTTTTTAAAACATTTCTTTTGTATATTGTGTAACTATTTTTTTATATGTTTTATTTAGTTTATATACATATAAAATAATTTTTTAATTAGATATATAAATAAATATAAATAAGATAATATTGATTCAAATTTAATTTATGATCATAATGATAGGAAAATATGATAGATAAACACGTAATATTTTTTAGTCAAATAAATACATAAAATCTATACTATATATAATAAGAAAACTACTTGGAGTTTCTGGACCACTAGATGGAAAGAAATCAATGGTCCAGATTAATGACAACTCATAATTATTTATGAAATGTCTCTTATACCCTTAATTAAAATCAATAACTATACATATGCCATTATTTTAATTCATTTTCCAAATTTATTACATTACCTTAATTACATTAAATTTTGATTTTAATTTTTCATTAATGAATTAATATTTACCTAAAATAAATATGTGTCATTATTATCCTTAATGATCATAGTTAAATTCAAAATTAAAATTTGAATTTAGACGTAGCAATGTAGTAAATAAAGTTAAAATTTTTTGTTAATTATTTTGCTAACAAGATTTAAAATTTAATTGATAAAACTTCAATTGTGAATATGATAAATTTTGATTGTTGATTTTCAGATATTCCATTTTTATATTTTATCATTTTCAAAATATATATACATTCATGTAATTGAAGTTTTTTGTTTCTTACATTGATATTTCATATTTGAAGTTAATAAAAATTAAAAGAAATATTTTTTGCAAACACATATTATCTGTTTTTAATAATACAATATAATAATATTTTTTAATTAATATCAAACAACTAAGTATTATTTATCTTTAATTTAACTAGCTTTCAAATTTTTTTATTTTAATTATATATAATCTGTAAATAATAAAAAATAAACACAATTATTATTTTTGTATGTTTTTATTTTTACTCATATACATTTTATATAAATAAATTTATATAAAAATATCCACGTAATACGTGGGTTATAAACTAGTTTAATGTATTAAAAGAATGTCATACCAAAGGTGAGAATAGTTCCCCTTAGTTGAGGTCTCGGGTTCGAGCTTTGCCAATGACATTTTTCCTTAGGTGTTGGTGTGAGGTTTGGTCCTCACCCTCAAGGAGTCTAACAATGATGCTAATAACTAACCATTGATAAAAAAAGAAAAAAAGAAAATTTCATGTAACAAATATGATTCTCATTCATTGTATTTAAATGATATAATTTTAGATTCCATCAACTTGGATCGGTCGGCTTAATATTTGATTATGTTTATTGAATTTTCTTAAAAGCTTTAAGGAAGTTATAATAAGTGAATAAATGATTATAAATATTCACAAAAACGGTCGTGCTCATGATCGGCAAACTATTCTTTGAGTCCCAAAATTTAAGTATATTATTAAAACCCTTGCGATGTGATCATTTTGTCGATAATTGATCCGCTAATTCAATTATATTTCGGGTAAAAAAATAATTAAAATAGCATAACATGCTAATCATAGGATGCTAAGCCGGCCTATATTCATAATCAAATTAAATAGTTTAGAAATTAATCATTCATACATTATATTCCTAAATGTACTATGACTTACATGCGTTTATGTGCATTTTTGTTATTACTTAACATAGTTGTTTTGGATGATGACAAAATAAATATCAAATGGTAAACTATTCTTTTTGTTGTCTATATACAAGATTAAATATTTATATAAGATTTTGACAAAAAGACAATTTTCATCTTTGTGGTTTTTTGGTATATTCGGATTCAGTATACTAAACTTTAATAATGTCATCTTTTCCAACCCTTATTTGCTAATTTTGTTTGAATTTAGCCCCTTAACCATTAAACTTAGTTTAACGGTTTGAAAAAGTTATGTTTAACGGTTTAGAAATTAAATCCAGACCAAATTAACAAAATATGGATGAGAAATGATATTATTAAGACCTAGGAACTGAATCCCAGTATACCATAAAACCTTAAGGATGAAAATTATCCTTTTGTCTATGATTTTTGTCAATTACTTAAGTTGTTGTTTTTGAAAGGTAACAAAACTTTATTATTGTTCAATAAAACTTTTAATCGATGAAAAAAAATCAAACATGATTTAATAATGTTTTTGAAAGCTAAACCCGATAAACCTCCTCTACCCATCGATCAAACTCGAAGTCGGTCACAAAATTTTATTCGAGTTATTTCTAATTATATCAATCAATTATCCAAAGTACATTATTATCCATCTTATCCAATAATCTATATATATAATAAAAGAGAACATCAAATGCATACGTGGCGCTTCCACGTTACACCACAAAAGATAAATACAACTTTTTACTTTTAAAATAAAAGATAAATACAACTTATTATTATAAAAAATAATAGATAAATACAATTTATTATTTTAAAAGGATAAATGCTCCATATTATTTTTTTAGTAATAATTAAAATAAAAGATAAATACAACTTATTATTATAAAAAATAATAAACGACGTTACACCACAAAAGATAAATACAACTTTTTATTTTTAAATAAAAGATAAATACAACTTATTATTATAAAAAAGATAAATCCTAAATAGATTTATTTTTAAATAAAAGATAAATACAACTTATTAGTACAACTTATTGTTATAAAAAAAGATAAATACTAAATAGATTTATAAATAAAAATACACTATTAATTTTTAATCTATAAATATTAATTTATAATAAAATATATAAGTAGTATGTTATATATAAAGTGAAATCTCAATTTTTATCAATTAAAATTTATTAAATTAAAAATAAATTTTTATTCACGTATTTACGTGGGATATAAACTAGTAAAATTATAATTTGCTACCTACTGACATACGTGTGCATGCATATACATATACAATAGATTTGTTATAATTTATAATTAATGGGCTAAATAAATAAATAATTCATTTAGAATCCTTGAATGTTAATGATGTGTAAAGGTTTATAAAATCTAATTAGAATCATACATTATTTTTTTTATTCTCTTTACCTAGTAATCTATGGTTGTTTTCTATACAGAGTGTTTTAATTTTAATTTTTTATAATAGTATAGTAACAGCATGTCAACCGTCACAACATGGAACAACGAGTATAGTACATGCTTTTGAAATTCGGTCGTACCGAACCAAACCGAGTTGTAATTGGGTTTTCGAATTGGCCTGGGAGTTTTTCGATTTGGTTTGGTTATGTTTTCAAATTTCTCAAAAAAATATTTTAATTCGAGGAAACCAATTCGAAGAAATTGACGCAAGCATAAAGCGAATCAATGCTCACCCTACATGTTGGTTGTGTATCTTCACTGTTACATTTCATTTGACTTAGTTTCAACCCCGTTTTCCATGACGTATTCACATATAACTTCATAATACAAAATCTCATCGGCCAAAAGATAATTATAACATAATATAGGGTTTATGCTATTATTTATTGGGCATTGCGATCCGCACATTTTCTCACCTTAGTTTAGACTAATCTTACACTTTTTCTTACATGTTTTTTTGTTAATGATACAAAACCCAATAATCAAACTTAATCTATAATCTATAATCTTCTATAAGAAATACTATTAAAAAAGTAACAAACTGCCACTTGTCGGATTTTTTTTTTAATTTGCCACTTGTCATCTTTTTAATTTGCCATGTAATTTGTTAAAAGCTAATTTATAAATTAAACTCAAATAAAATCAATATTATAATCTAACTTAACTAATTTAATACATAATCAACAAAAACGTTATAAACTCTAAATATTTCTTATTAGTATTTTCTATATATATTAATAAATATTTATTTTTTAATTATTATACTAAGAGGGGAATGTATACTCAGTAAGGAGATGATTTTATAACGAAAACCATCATCCCAAAATGTTTTTATCATTCTTTTAGGCACGTGTCTCTGAGATTGCTTATATATGACGTGTGATGATGTGATCTAAGAGCTTGGAATGAGCATGAGTGGCTTTTTATTTACAAATGATTCACATTTTGACTTTTCTTTATATATAATTGTGCAAAAAACCTTCATGTTAAACCATTTTTGTGATTAAAACCTCGTACAATTTTTCATTGCACAAAAAACCTTCAACCGGAAAAATCTCACGAAATTGAGATATTTCCGGTTGTAACCGATTAAAAGTCGTAGGCCACCATCGACAAGTCATCAGTGATCACTTGAATTGCGCCGAAAAAGTAAAAATTCCAGCACACAAACACAAATTTGAACGAAGAAATCAACAAGAAATGTGAATTTGAATCATAAAATACAGATGAATGAGTTCGCTAGAAATAAGATTCTTCGAAGACGAAGGCTTTGTTAGCAGATTGCAATCAGTTCATCAGGTTGCAAGTCATTTCTTTTTTTGAAAATAAAACCTTATTTTGATACGTTTTAGTTAGTTGGGGTTCTTGTGCAATAAAAATGATCGAGAGTTTTAATCACAAAAATGGTTCAACTTAAAGATTTTTTTGCACAAATATCCCTTTTTTGTATTAAAGTAAGATGTTAGTTTAGTTTGAGTCCTAGTTTAATAATTAATACTTTGATAAGTTATATACTATATTTGAGTCTTAACAAATAAATAAAAAGGTACAACATATTAAATTTTCAAAGGGATATTTGTGCGAAAAATCCTCAAGTTGGATCATTTTTGTGATTAAAATCTTCAATAATTTTTCATTGCACAAAAAACCCTCAACCAGTAAAATCAAACAGAATTAGGATATTACCGGTTATAATCGATTGGAAGTCACATGCCACCGTCGACAAGTCACCGGCGACCATCAAAATTTCATCAAGAAAATATATTCAAATAAAAAAACCACAGATTTGAACAAAACAAGGAATGTGGATTTGAATCATAAAACACACACAAGTGAGTTTGCTGGAGAGAAGGTTCGTCGAAAACGAATGGTTCGTCAGCAGATCGCAACCAGTTTATCAAGTTTCAAGTCATGTTTTTGAAAAAAAAATCTCATTTGATAAGTTTTAGCAAGTTGTGAGATTTTTTGTGCAATGAAAAATGGTTAGAGATTTTAATAGCAAAAATATCTAACTTTGGGGTATTTTATCCAAATTTCCAATTACTTAGTTTTCAATAAAATTTCTTAATTAGAAAAGGTTGAATTTTGTATATCTTTTAATTGTTAGATATGTATTCTATTAATAGTATTCATCATAAATTGATGAGTTGATCGATATTAAAGTTTGTATTTATTTTGTTCATAATTTTAAATTGCAAACTAATCATGATTTGATTTGTAAATATTATTATTTATGATATTGTTATATTATTTTGATATCAAAGATGCCTGTGACCCATTCAATTTGACACCTGGTTTAATTGGACCCAAATGGTCTTCAAATTATGGGTTCCGTCACTGGAAGGGTTCTTAATTTCTTATGATGTTTTTACAGGCACATGTAACTTACAACTTGATACATAACACTTTATGAAATTAAGGGCATGCGGAGTACCCAAGCCGCGGGCAGGCCGGCTTCGCCACATCAGCGAAGGCCGGCGGCTACACCACCCCTCCCCCTCGGCCCCGCGCAATTCGAACCCCGGCCCGGCTCATCAACCCCGCTGCACCCCGCTTGCTTTTTCTCTTTTACCCTCAAACGGTCACTAGACCGTTTCAAATTAAAAAAAAAAAATTTTTATTAAATATTTTTCCCTATAAATATATCTTCACAACACATTTAACTTACATCTTTCCCATTTCTCTCAATCTATACACATTCAAAATTCTCTCTTTCATTTAACCTAAAATTATTTCCAATCAATCACAATTTTATTTTTATTGTGATGGAACCGTATACTACGTCTTCGTCGTCAAACTCATCATCCGAAGACGAAACTCAAGACGAATCTCAAGAGTATTATCAAGAACTTTTTGAAGCTTTTATAAATGCCAGCTCTCCGCAACCTAGACGAAGAATTCCAATTCATAGAGACCGAGCAGCTGCAAATGTGATTAATCAATCACCAGTATTCAACGACGTTTTAAACGGGATCGCACCGGTTGTTCCTTTTGTTATTAACGGAACAGAATACAAACATGGATACTATCTAACCGACGGGATATATCCCGAGTGGGCGACTTTTGTGAAAGCTTTTTCGTGTCCAACCGATGACAAACGAAAAATATTCAAGGCAGCACAAGAGTCGGCAAGAAAAGACATCGAACGAGCTTTTGGTGTACTCAAATCTCGTTTTGCTATATTAAACAACCCCGCACGACCATGGCACCAAAATAAAATTAGACAAATCATGTATGCTTGTGTCATATTACACAATATGATCTTAGAAGACGAAGGGTTCGCGATATGTTCATTTCAAGAAACCGAGCTTCCATCCAATCAACATTCCGCTTCCAATGAAGTATATCAAAATACGTTACTGGAAATTCGTAATCGGGAAACACACAATAACCTTCGCTCAGATCTTGTGGAACATATTGCACTTGCCCAAATACCAAATTTAGACGGCTAGTTTGTATTTTTTTTAATGTTCAATCGTAATTTTAGTTTTTATTTATTGTTATGTATTTTTTTATTTTAATTCGGTAATTTTTAATTTTTAGTTTATGTAATAGTTTTTAAATATTTTATGAAATTAATTATTTTAATTCTAGTATTTGTTTTGTTAGTTAAAATTAATTAAAATGTTAAAAAAATTAAGAAAGATGGAAAGGTTAAGAAAGATGGGTATTTCCTAGTTAGAAAGGTGGGGAAAGGTGGAGAGAGAAAAGCTGATGTGGCGCTGACGTGTACAGAAAGATGGGTTTGGGAGAGGTGGGTACTCCCCACACTCTTACCTACCGCTTTTATTAATTAATGTTATTGAATATGACATAGATTTTTAATTTTTTTAACTACTTAATAGTTAATTTTCATATAATAAATCCAAAATGAAAGAAATAATTATTTATTGACTATATAAATCATACTAATATTTTCTGTATAAGCCAAACAAACACATATTTAAATTTACAAAGAGTTAAGTTTTATAAAGAAACAAATTAGATTGGATAACCGGAAACCATGACAAAATGTATGTTATGCACGTATGTATGCATCTAATCCACATATGCATATTATAATATGCCCATGTATATTGTTCAAATTGTTTCGGTTCTTTGGTTTTCCAGTCTATTTTAGATTTTCATTGATATATATATATATATATATATATATATATATATATATATATATATATATATATATATATATATATATATATATATATATATATATATATATATATAGTTGGGTTCAATGGAGAACCTCCATGCATCAAATAATATCGAAGAACCTCCATGCACCACCACAAATGCATCACAATTCCCCGTGTGATGCATCATTATTTCCACGTGATGCATCAAATTCCCGCGTGATGCATCGACTTCCACGTGATGGATTATGATTTTCTAGCGATGCATAGTGGTTCTCCAAGATTTCTCGATGCATAAAGCTTCTCCATTGAACACACACACACACACATATATATGTGTGTGTGTGTATATATATATATATATATATATATATATATATATATAGAATATGGTTCGTGTGAGTACCTAAAAAATGCAGAGTACCGTGAGTACCTGTGAACACACGGGTTTAGATGTGAACTTGCTGTGAAAAAAAGTTTTTTTTTTGAATTTTTTTTCATATTCATTTAGATACAAATAATATAAAGCTATTCGTAGAAAATTATATACATTCACATTTTCTATCATTTTAAAAGTCATGTGAACGTGAAAAAAATCATGTGAACATGCTTAGTTGTGAACACATGTTCACAACAGTGCAGTTCATGTGAACACACACGTTTCACATAGTTCTAGTATGTGTTTATGTGTGATTTTTTGCAAGTAGTCTTGTATTATTTATTTAAACATGATTATGAAAAAAAATTTCAAAAAAAATGATTTT
Source organism: Centrapalus pauciflorus (assembly GCA_020465985.1). Taxonomy (NCBI): domain Eukaryota; kingdom Viridiplantae; phylum Streptophyta; class Magnoliopsida; order Asterales; family Asteraceae; genus Centrapalus; species Centrapalus pauciflorus. The sequence continues at coordinate 789,258 of JAANYP010004003.1, forward strand.
AAGCGAGGTACCTCCGGTACTCCGCAAAACTAGTGATACTCATTTGAACCCAAATATATATATATATATATATATATATATATATATATATATAAGTATATTTTAATTATAAAATGATTAATTTAAATTCAATAGTGAACCCAGAAAATAATATCGTTGACAACCTTAAGCTGCCCCCCATTGGAGTTGGGTATGACTGGGTCATACATAGTATTTAACATAATATAAAATGGGGTGGTCTAATTGGACCCCTTAAAATCTCATTGGACCCCATGGATGTGTGTGGTGGTTAACCAAAAGATGTGTGTGGAGGAAGGGGTCCAAAGAGTATAACCCTATAAAATTTTAATTATAAAACATATGATTGATTAGAGAAAGTAAAAACAAATTACATTCTATATACATTTGTTTTACATGAGAACTACTTAATAGATCGTCGTCCAAAACATATCACGGGAAGTTTGGTACAATATAATGGAATGAAATATAGTTAAATGTTTTTTCAATCAATATCGGTAACAATAAATAGAGGTTGACACTAGAAAAAACTAGTAAATCTTTATTCACTTTTTGTTGTTATGATTCCCTTTATGTTGAGAAGGAAATAAAAGAAATAAAATTTATACTAAACTCAATTCTTTTACTCCCTCTCATTTGAGAATCAATGTACTCATCACAAGACAAAAATACATGTAAATCTCATGTAATTTCATTCCACAATACCAAACGTCTCCTAATAAGCAATCCTGATAATTAATTAACGAGTAGTCGATTAACCTATCAAATAACACTTACGGATCCTAACCAAATATGCATTAACAGATTAACTAACAAACAAACCTTAACTATTAAAAATAATTAAGAAATTTACCTCACTTGGAGACGGGAGAAATTAAGACCAAATTACTACAAAAAGTTATTGCTAGCTAGAGTCAAGTAGGAGAGTGGGTTTTTTTTTTTTACCTCACTTGGGTTAATTCATTTTTTAAGAAAATAAACCTAATAATATGATGATAACGTAAGTTAAAATCATTTAAAAGTAGGAGGAAATAGAAAGACTAGAATCCATATATCAAGCATTGAATGGATGTTTAGGCATATGAATTAATTAAGTAGATGTACATTACTCGATCTGTATGTTATCGATCAAATTAATTAATCACTAGAGATATTATTACTAACTCATAATTTTAGTTCAATTTATGATCAGTGTTGAAATTAACTTCTCTCATTCTTTATGTGGGTTAGTTAATTTATAATGATCCCACTCACATGTACACTTAAACATTTCATTTGATGTACAAGCCTCCTCTACTTAATTAGTTAATTATATACCTCAATCTCAAAGTTTGATGCCATTTTTTCACCACACCATACCCAAATTAGCAAACCAGTTTAATAACTTTAAAATCAATTATAAATCATCCTACATTAATTTTTTTATAAGATTTTCAAAATATATATTTTCCATCATTCTATGCATAACGGAGGAGATGTGTAATAAACCTTTTAGGCTTTTACCACATCATCTCTTCACTGTTTTATTCATGTGGGATAACTTTATGTATATACATTGTAAAACTTAAATTTGGTGTAGAACTGCAAACAATCTCGTTCACAGATTAGATTAATTTAATGGTTTTGATTAAATAGATCAAGTGTGTAATTAGTAAAAAAAAATATTGTTATTACTAATTTTTTAATTCGTTGAAGGGTAAATTGTCAAAGAACGGTAATAATAAATGTATTAATCTTAACAAAAAATATATCTTATCATTAATATGATTAACATTAAATCAAAAAAATTATAGCATAAAAACGATAATTTTATACTCTTGAAAACGAGACCGATCATGATATATCTTTTTTCTAAAAAAATTTACGTGTATGTGCTATTTGGAGGGTTTGAAAGTAGGTCCTTGCAAGGAGACCCGCCATCAATATTACATTATTACAAGGCACAAACTTTACTTTCTATAAAGTTAAACAAATGGATAAACATCAAAGATTCTTATCTTAAAATGGGGATTAAACTGTAACGATATATAAATGCTATTACGTACGTACTTTTCAAACACAATTATTTATTCATCTTTACTTATAGTCGTTAAATATACGTTTTTTTAAATTAAGTTTATATATATATATATATATATATATATATATATATATATATATATATATATATATATATATATATATATATATATATATATATATATATATATATATATATATATATATATATAGATAGATTTAGGTTCAAGTGAGTACCACCTCAAATGCAGCGCACCAGAAGGTACCACCCTTTAAAGTAATTTTTTTGAATTTTTTTTTCATGAACATGTTCTAATTAACATTACACAGATCATATGTGAATTTCACGCAAATCCGAACACTCTAAGTGCATGAAAACACACATCACATAAATGCATGTTCACATGTCTTCAAAATTATGTAAGTGTGTGTTCACATCATTTTTCAGGAGCTAGGAGATGTGAATGTATGTGAAATTTACATACGATCTTCATAATGTTAATTAAAACATGTTTATGAAAAAAAAATTTAAAAAAAGTTTTTTTAAAGGTGGTACCTTCTGGTGCGCTGCATTTGGGTGGTACTCTCTCGAACCATATTCTATATATATATATATATATATATATATATATATATATATATATATATAGGGGAGGGTTCTTCTAAGAACCATAAATAATGTGGGAACCTAAGAACCTTTTATGACCTTTGGATTAATGATAATCAATGGTTGATATATTGGATGGCAATTTTGTAATTATTTTGAACTTTGATAGTGGAGAATCTTGAAAATGTGTGAAAAGGGTATTTTTGGAAGAAAAAAAATATGTTTTTTCTCTTTCTCTCTCTTACTTTTTTTTCATTTTCATTTTATTTTTCTTTCATTTTAATTGATTTTTAAAGTAAAAAACGTTTTTTTAAAAAAAATTATTTTTTCTATATAGAAAATTATTTAATTGCTAAAAAAATGACGTATTTTATATAGAAAAATATTATATGTCTATATAGAATATTTTTTTTCTATATAGAATATGTTAACAAACATATTCTATGTACAATCTACGTAGAATGTCATGCATTCTACGTAGAATGACATGCAATGTACGTAGAATGTCAAATATCATATAATCTACGTAGATTACCTGATAAAATATATCAAAAACACATTGAAACAAAAAAAAAAGATTTCATTTAGACATTTTATCGAACACTTGGTATGCAACTGATATAAAATATACCAAAAAGACATTGAATAGTAATGTTAATCTACCTAAAAAGATATAGAAAAATATATAAAAAAACATAAAAATATATGAAATATATAATAAACATAACATTCTACATAGATTATGTGTTATTTTTACAAGTAGTCTTGTATTATATTTTATTTAGATTATCATTTAATCTACGTAGATTATCATGTAAAACATCCAATAACTATTACAATCATTAGAAATCTAATATCTTACAAATAATCTTCATTATAAAAATGAAAAATGAATCTGTCATATTCTATGTAGAGTATAGACGAACATATTATATGTACAATCTACGTAGAATGTCATGCATTCTACATAGAATGACATTCAATCTACGTAGAATGACATTCAATCTACGTAGAATAACATGCAATATACGTAGAATGACATGCAATCTACGTAAAATGTCGTGTAGAATGTCAATTATCATATCTTCTACGTAGATTATTATATTATAAAATACATCAAAAACACATTGAATAGTAATGTTAATCTACATAAAAAGATATAGAAATGTATAAGAAACATAAAAATATATTAAATATATAAGAAACATAACATTTTACATAGATTATGTGTGATTTTTACAAGTAGTATTGTATTATATTCTATGTAGATTATGATGTAATCTACGTAGATTGTCATGTAATCAACATAATCATGTAAAACATCTAAAAACTATTACATTCATTATAAATATAATATCTTATAAATAATTTTAATTATAAAATATGGAAAATGAATCTGTCCAATGTACGTAGATTGTACATAGAATATGTTCGTCGATACTCTACATAGAATGTCACGCAATCTACGTGGAATGACATTCAATCTACGTAGAATGACATTCAATCTACGTAGAATGACATGCAATCTACGTAGAGTATCGACGAACATATACTATGTACAATCTACGTAGAATGTCATGCAATCTACGTAGAATGACATGCAATTCACGTAGAATGACATGCAATCTATGTAGAATGTCATTCAATCTACGTAGAAAGTCATGTCATATGTCAAGTATCATATATTCTACATAGATTATATGATAAAATGTACCAAAAACACATTGAATGTTAATGTACATTTACATAAAAAGATATAGAAATGTATAAGAAACAAAAAAATATATGAAATATATAAGAAACATAACATTCTACATAGATTATGTGTGATTTTTTACAAGTAGTCTTGTATCATATATTCTATGTAGATTATTATGTAATCTATGTAGATTATCATGTAAAACATCTAATAACTATTACATTCATATATATCTAATATTTTACAAATAATCTTCATTATAAAGCATTGAAAATGAATTTGTCATATTCTATGTAGAGTATCGACGAACATATTTTATGTACAATATACGTAGAATGTCATGCAATCTATGTAGAATGACATGCAATCTACGTAGAATGACATTCAATCTACGTAGAATGTCAGGCAATCTGCGTAGAATGTCATGCAATCTATGTAGAATTTCGTGTAAAATGTCAAATATCATATATTTTACATAGATTACATGATAAAATATATCAAAAACACATTGAAACAAAAAAAAGAAGATTTCATTTAAACATTTTATCAAACACTTGGTATGCAACTGATATAAAATATACCAAAAATACATAGAATAAAACTGTTAATCTACGTAGAATAACATGCAATCTACGTAGAATGACATTCAATCTACGTAGAATGACATGCAATCTACGTAGAATGACATGCAATCTACGTAGAGTATCGACGAACATATTCTATGTACAATCTACGTAGAATGTCATGCAATCTACGTAGAATGACATTCAATCTACGTAGAATGACATGCAATCTACGTAGAATGTCATGCAATCTATGTAGAATGTCGTGTAGAATGTCAAGTATCATATATTCTACGTAGATTAAATGATAAAATATACCAAAAACACATTGAAACAAAAAAAATAAGATTTCATTTAGACATTTTATCGAACACTTGGTATGCAACTGATATAAAATATACCAAAAACACAATGAATAGTAATGGTAATCTACAAAAAAGATATAGATTTGTATAATAAACATAAAAATATATGAAATATATAAGAAACATAACATTCTACATAGATTATGAATAGTAATGTTAATCTACATAAAAAGATATAGAATTATATAACATTCTATATAGACATATAATATTTCTATATAGAATACATTAATTTTTTAGCAATTAAATAATTTTTTATATAGAAAAAAATTTATTTTTTTTATAAAAAACTTTTTTTTAATATTAAAATCAATTCTAATGAAAGAAAGAGAAAATAAAAATGAAAAAAAAAAGTAAGAGAGAGAAAGTGAAAAAGAGAAGTATATAATAAAAAAGGTGGAGAGAGAAAGATAATATTTTTTATTCCAAAAATACCCTTTTGATCCAAGGGCTCTAAAAGGTTCCTAGGTTCTCACAATCTTTAAGGTTCTTAAAAGAACCTCTCCCTATATATATATATATATATATATATATATAGATTGAGGTTCTATGGGGCACCATATGCATTGGGAACCAAATGGGAACAAAAAATGCACAACATATTAATCAAGTATGCAATAAGGGTATAATGGAAAAACTAAATAATTATTTGATAAGATTTAGATATTTTAATTTTAATGTATTTAATAAATCGGATTCATCATAAGGAAATAGCTAAAAATTAGCAAGATTCCTTGGTGGTTGTTGCTAGGATAGTTTGAATTAGTAGTTGACTTTCTTTTCCACCAAACACTTCAACCGATTTCCTGCAACTAAACTCCATTTACTACACACAAACTAGATGCATACTGCAACTAAATTATGCATTTAGATGCATACTGCAACTAAATCGGTTGCATATATGAACCTGCATTGTGCACGAACCTGCAACTAAATCGGTTGCGTATATGAACAGTATGCATTGTGCACGAAGTTGGAAAGACGAAATTAATACCAAAATTGCAGGAGTGATTCTCGGGAGCTTGAGGGAAGATTCGTTCGGTGAAGACGAATTTTGGAAGGGATGTCGCGAGAATCCCAGCTCTAGAATGAATCGGTTATCAAATTGAAAGAATAAGTGAATCCCTAAAATGCCCCTCTGCCCATTTTTTGCTTGCACAATGCACCTACTTTTCATACTTATTACAATTTTGCCATTGCCATCCTAACCATTAATTTCTAAGATCCAACGGTGTATACAGGTTCCCAAAGTGCACAATGCACACAGGTGCCCCATAGAACCTAACCCTATATATATATATATATATATATATATATATATATATATATATATATATATATATATATATATATATATATATATATATATATATATATATATATATATATATATATATAGATTCAAGATCAATGGAGTACCATATTAGACTGGGGTACCGGGGAACCATTTATAGCCAATCATTTATCATTAAAATATAATATAATTTTGTTTAAAATTCTTTCCCACATTAATTAATGTTTGGGGTAAAAATGGTATTAAAAAATTTAAATTATAATCAAAGATTCTGTATATCCCATGAAGATCTCCATTTTAGTTGATATCATTTATAGCACTCATACTGAACATGTGCAATGACAACACTTCATAAACCACGATTGAACATGTTCAATACCGTCAATATTGGTTTATCATCAAAACGGATAACAACGACAAAAAAACGCAATAAACTCTGACTGCACATGTTCAATAACGTGTAAATAAAATTGAACATTCACGAACAGTTGAATATGTTCAGATGTTCATTAAAACCCATTGTCGAATCCAATTGAACATGTGCACTAAAACCCACTGTCGAATCCGATTGAACATGTTCACTAAAACTCATTGTCGAATCCGATTGAACATGTTCATTAAAACCCATTTTGAAATTTATTATATATGTGTTATGGAAGTAAATCCCTATAATTAAGGAAACTATTATATTATTAGTTGTCATCTATTATTTAATATAAATCTATATGACTATATTACCCTTTTAAAATTATAACCAAACATGGGTGGACTCCGGTTCTCCAGTCTAACATGGTACCCCATTGATCCTGACCCTATATATATATATATATATATATATATATATATATATATATATATATATATATATATATATGTGTGTGTGTGTGTGTGTGTGTGTGTGTGTGTGTGTGTGTGTGTGTGTGTGTATGATATGTTGAATAAACTTATAAATTGTAAATTAAAAATTGTAAATTAAAAATTGAAATCATTATTTTCGATATGATTATATATAAATCTATAACAATCCATCTTTAAAAAGAAAGTGTTTGTAAAACATTGATGAAGAAAATGAGATAATCATTTTTGGATAGAAAGAGTACGTACAATTATTCATCCAAACAAAAATCCCAACTAATAGTGCTAGTACTACTAGAGTAATGGGTGGTGGGGCAGTATGTTAAAAATCTCTTTCAATATTCAGTATAGTTGATTGAAGTAATTTTACTATTTTAATTACACCAGTTTTAAATTAATATATTTTGAGGTTTACGATCTAACGCTTTTGTTATTTAAAAATGTCATGCAAATTTTAAGTTTAAAATATTATTTCTTTTCTTTCTGTTATTTAATTTTTTTTTTTTAATATATTAAACGTGTACGTAGCTTCTTTCTACAAACTTTATCATCATTTTATGTATAATTTTATTTTATATGATTATATATATGTATTATATTTTATTTGAAAACAGTTATTAAATTGATTCTGTCATATTTCGAAAAGTACAGACTTATATTTGTATATAAGATCGGGTACACATTATAAACCTAGCATGTTTGTACTAATGATCATCCTTTCTCATTTTCTGTTAGTGGTATTTTTCAACAAAATTAGACTACCTAAATATAGGTTTTTATAAAGGGTTTATTATGAAAAAAAACCAACATATTTTCATGTTTTTTTTTTTTTGCGTTTTCGTCCCTCCATGTTATTTTTTTTCCATAAAAAAACTTAACTTATTCTTTTGTTTTTGGTTTAGTGAAATTTGGACATCAGCCCCGGTTATAATTTGTGAACCGGGTTTTAAAAAACTAAAAACCGGGTTCTAATGTCCAAATTTCACTAAACGAAAAACAAAAGAATAACTTAAGGTTTTTTATTTAAAAATATAACATGGAGGGACGAAAACGCAACAAATATGAAAACATGTTGGTTTTTTCCATAATAAACCCTTTTATAAAAGCCAATATATACCAGCACTAATGTCTCAATTGAAACTTGAACACAAAACTTTTAGTTTAGACAACAACTAGAATAGACTATAAACCTTTTGATAGACTCCTGAGATATGGTTAGTTGACGAGTAATTATCAACTCACGGTGTTAATGGGTTGTGTAACACAAAGCATGTTGATGAAATCAAATTCGATCATCTTCAAAGCCCATTTACGTTTAATCAGATATTTGTTACAGGTTGTATGTGATTTTATCTTATATATATTTAGGATTTTAACAATGATTTTTTGTGTAATAATGATTTTTGGTGGGTGGAAACTTAAGTGAAATGGGATTTATAGAAGAATTAGGCCAAAATGTTAATATTTCCGACAAGATAATAACATCACAAGGTGGCCACCTAAAATGGAAGATGTAGTTAATGGAATAAATTGAACTTTAAATGTTGGAGGGGCCTACATGGTTATTTTGAAAAGTTGAGGGCAAAAATGGTTGACGAGAAAATCAACCAATCACAAAGAGGGGTAAGTGAAAGTATTGATAAAAAGGCAATTTAAAGTGAGAAAAACCGCATGTTATCATTTGATTCTATGATGGTCAAATTAATAGGAATAATGATACTTCCATTCAATATGTTTGACCAAAAACATATGCACATATCTAATGTACTCTAAACCATGTGTACTCACTCACTCACTTTGCATTATGCAAAAAACATGTGATCCAACCACTAATATTCAATGTACTAAGTCGCTACGTACGCTGCTTTCATCATGTTTGATCAACGGCTCACGATCTCTTTAGGGCTAGATTCAACAGTTCTGACCCTTGATGCATTTCATTGCTTGTTTAGGGGCAATGCCCACCCTTAACCTAAAAAATTCCCGAGTAGTTGCTTAATTGGTTAGCACCAATACCGTTTTTGTATGAACAAGAGCAAAGCACGTTGAAACAATAAATGGCCACTACGCCACCAACTTTAACTCAAAATCGACATCCTCTTTGGTGTTGTCCATGTCACTTTGTTATTTTTTCAACTATAATCATATCTACTATTGTAAACACCATCAACAACACTATTAAAGTCTAAGTGATCTGAAGGAAGTTGAATACATATGACTGTTACCACTCTTTATCAATAATCAATATTCTATTTATCACAAAACAAATTTCATATAAATTTGAAAAACAATTAATTAGAAAATATCGTAAATAACAACTTATTTTCCTGTTGCTCTGTTATAACAATAATGATTTTTTTATTTGACTAAATGATTTGTTAATTTATAAAGTCTTTTACACAAACTATTTTGTTAATTATAATAAATTGTGTGAGCATGTTGCTTATGTGTTTTTTTTTTTTTTTGCTAAAGTGAGTGATTATGTGTAGGCAGTGTAGCCTCTTGTGTTTGTGTAACAGTTGTGATAAAGAATATTTAAACATGGAAAGAATACTTTAAAAATATAGTAAAGCAAATAAGAAAAAGACCAAAGCGTAAATTAACAATAAAATTATTTTATTAAAAAACTAGTTTATAACCCACGTAATACGTGGATCTTATTAATACAAATTATTTCTATGTAACATCATGTTTATATATTTTATCATATGAAATAAAATGTTATGAAATATATTTTTACTAATTATCTTTTATATAAATAAAAGTTGTTTTTATGATTTTTTTTAAACTGTTTTATTTTTAATTCAATATAGTTTAGTTGATATAAATTAAGATTTTAGTTTATTATAATGTAATACTTATATATTTCATTACATATTAATATTAATAGATTAAAAAATAACAAAGTGTATTTATCTTTTTGAAAATAATAAATTGTATTTATCTTTTTTATTTACAGATTAAAAAATAATAGAATGTATTTATCTGTTTAAAAACAATATATTGTGTTTATCTTTTCTTATCTATACTACTATAAAAAGCACTAGTTTATTACCTGTATATTATACAAAAATATATACAAAAAATACATTATTATATTATTTGTCATAAACTATAATTTTTCTCGACTTCTAAATGTATATGAATAATGATAATTTTTTTTCATATATAAACTTTCTATTATATTGTAGTTATCAATTATTAAAATATGAATATTTTGTTTGAATTGATTTTAATTCTTTTTATATTAGATGTAAATTTAGAAATTTATTTTTCCTAGAATATAGTTGGTCAAATGCGAATTGTTGATGATGATATATGACATCACGAGAAATATGTAAAGTTATTCATTTATTTTTATTTATAAATATAATAAAAACTTGTAACATTTAATTCAAAATTTAAAAATATTTTTGTATAAATCAATTATATAATTCTAGGTAAAACATTTTAGGTAAATTAGAGTTAAATTAGGAAGCACTTAAAATCATTTAATTATATTAGTAATCATTTAGTTTCTTTATAAATTATACATCAATTAATAAGTTATATGATAGAGTTATATTAGGCAAAATGGGCGGGAAAACAGAAATTAGATGAGCTGATGGAATGACACGTGGCACGACTTATTTTGCTATATAGATATATATAGATAGATAGATATAGATAGTTAAATATTAAGCTTGATTTTAGAGCATAAATAACAAGTTAACAACCATCAACCATGGTAAAAAAAATCTGGAAGAAAAAGGCCGGAATTCTAAAATCCAAAATCAAAACCCATAAAAATTGGATTTATATTTAAAAAAAAATTAAACCAAATGATTGTTGGTATAGCAGTACGAAGGTATTGTACTAATCAAAATGTTATATGTGAAATGTTATATGTTCCAATTTCACGTTGAGATATAAATAGTGGTGTTAATAACATTTTAATAAAAACCCAAAAGACCGTTAAAAAAAAAGGGTTAATATTGGAAAAAAAAAACCATTCACATTCTTCATCCTCTTGATTAAGTTTTTAGACTTTTTTCTTATTATTTAATTCCTAAACTATTATTATCTTATTCAAAATTGTATATTTGATTTGTTTGACCCATTACCAAACAAACAACTTTAGTTTTTTCACTTGATTAATATTGAAAAAAAAACTCAAACTCATTATCTTTCCAAATTTTAGCGATTAAGTCTCTAAACCATTTGTTGTATCAGATGTATATTACCGGCTAATCCGATAGCTGGTTAAAAATGTATACTTTTGACTAAGACAAACATAATTTAGATGCTTAATTAAGAAAATAAAAAAAAGTTAATCGAGGGTTTCAATATTAACCCAAAAAACATAAAACTTGTAGAGTGACCATGTGATATAAGAAACCATGTTATTAAACTTAAATTGCAATTATTGATCAAGCTTGTTTTCTCCTATTTATCATATGACCAAAATTCAAGTCATATACACATCATTTCATTACACACTATGTACAACCACATTATTGTTGGTAAAATAGAGAAAGAAATAAGGAGTTATGAAGACTTATGGTTGAATAGGCTTTAATGAAAATTTAATAATACAATGATCTATTGTACTTTGTGATTCCATGGTTGTACAATATGTTTAGGAATTGGTATATTCATGGTAAAAGTATTAACATTTTCTTTCCTTCACTTGATCAAAGGGAAATACACGTATTTGGAAATTGGCAAATTTCATCTTAACATAGTGTTAAAAAAATACAATTAAAATACTCTTATAATTACATTGATTAATTAAGTTTCTTAACTTTTTTCGATTGTTTAAACCATTCTTCTTTTTTGTAATATTGAATTTAATTGTTAATTTCTGTTTTTACTGATCTCATCACTTGTTTTGATCGGTAACCAGTTTGATAGGTCGTTTTTTGTTAACCAAGATTAACTAAAGGGATTTTGTGCGAAAAAAGCTCGAAGTTGTCTCTTTTTTCAAATAAAATTTTAAATAATTTTCATTGTATAAAAATACATGACTGGTGAAATTGGTAGCAAGTTAAAAAATCAGTGAAATCGGTTGCAAGTTAAAAAAAATCTAATTTTAATAACTTTTTGTTGGTTGTGAGTTTTTTGTGTAATGAAAAATTGTTTTAGGTTTAATCGTAAAAAACTGACAATGTGGAGGGTTTTTTTAATACAAAAATCCCTAAATAAACTAAAAATAAATTAGTTTTATTACTCCGTATAATATAACTTAAGACTAAATTATTAATAGAAAAACAAAAATTAAAGTAAACTACAAAAATATCCCAATGGTTTGTACCAAATTTAGTTTATCAACAACTTGTTTAAGATTCGCTAACAAACTTGTCAGCAAGCTATATTGTCGAATCTAAACAACTAGTAAATAAACTTAATAGCATTGAACCTTGACCATATGTTGCTGCTAACCTTAACATCAGTTGCAACTAATTTGAACCGTTTATTGCAACCAATGTGTTAACCATAAAAGAAGTTTTTTTTTCTAGCCTTAACAATATCCGAAACATATTCACTTTTTAAGTTTTTTTTAGTTAATGTTAAAGTTATTTCTATAACTTAATGTTCATTCGGTTTAAAATTTCTATTAATGTTTTGTTTATTGTTTAAGATATCTCATCCTACGTCATTTTCATTTATAACAAATATTAAAAATATTCATATAACTTTTAATCAAATACACCAAGTGTTAAAGTTGTGTAAATTTGAAGAAATTTAGAGGTATAATCTAAAAGAAAACTTGGCAAGCAATCTACAAGTAAATATTTGGAATTGATTAAATCAATCGAAAAAAATTATCAATTAAAGTATAAAGTTGTTAAACATGAAAAAGAATATGAAGAAGAAGATTAATATTTTATTTTTAATTCCTTGGTGAAAATTATCCTCCATATTAAATACTTACATGTAATGCGTTCTCGTAATTTTTACAAAGTTAAAAATTTATCACACGATACCCTTCATGTTAAATACTTGTGTGTAATGTGTTCTCATATTTTTCACAAAGTTAGAAAATTTATAACATGATGAATCAAATAGAAAATTAAATGATTGTGAGAAAATATAAAAAATATTAAATAAAAAACAAATATGTAAAATCAACATACTATGAAATTGATTAACACTCAACCATAACTGTTGAATCAAAAACCAATTGAACATATTATCTCATGATTACCCCTAAAATATGTGGTCAAATTGTTATTTCATATTTCTCATCCATATTTAGTATCTCAAAATATACATGCATGCATATATACATGAACACACATATGATCGTAACTCTCTCTTATATTGTTAAAGAGATTATTGAAAAGATTTAAAACAGGTAAGTAAAGTAAAATACATAACTAAGAATTAAATAATAATAAAGAAAGGAAAAAATATATAAAAATCCAGTAAATAGTCAAACTTTTTTTCTAAACTAATTTAATTATTTATTTTAACATTTTTTAAAGGGTTAAAGTCGTACAAATGCAACATACTTTTCTTAATTTACTTAAATGGCTAATTAACTTTTTTTTTTTTTTTTGACCGGATGGTAGTTGTACTCCAAAATAACTTGTCGATATGGTACATGTAACCAGTAACTATATTGATAAGACAATTTTTGCTGATTCAAATGACAACGTAACAACTTTTTAATGACATGATGCTTATGCGGATTTACCATATCAACGTATTTACTGGTTACACGTACCATATCGACAAGTTATTTTGGAGTACAACGTGGATTTTGATCTATATAAATAATTTAGAAAATCCATATAAGCATATAGATCATTATCATACTTCTAAAAACACAAATATAAGATCATACCGGTAGAACCGATAATCAAAAGTACCATCTCAACAATAAATTTTAAGTACAATAACCAATGTGATAAAAAAATAACTAGATTAGTCATTTGAGTAATTTCAGTAAAGTAACATACATTTGTATGCCTTTAACCCTTTTTTAAAAGTTTAGATTAAAGTTAAGAAAAACATGGATTGTTGACTCAAATTAAAACAGAAATCTGGGGCAATAGGCAGACATTTATTTTCCCAACTAATTTAATTTATTTAATTATATTTTAACATATAAATTGTAAATTATTACATGTCTCGTATCCAGATTACGCCAATTGACAATCTAGTTAAGTGACAAGTGAAATTTATTTACTCTTTTAATAATTTGTTTGTGTGTATATATGTATGTATGTATATGTATATATTATGTGCGTGTGGTATCTTGAAATTAAGAGAGAGAGTTATCATTATTAAATATAGAGTATAATAAAGATTTAATGTAACTAAATACACATATGTTATCTTGAAATTAAATGAATGAAATCATGTGTGATTTATAATTTTATTTTATCAAGGTAATTTTCAGTAAGAAAAAGAATCAAGATATGAAATAATAAAAGTTTTTTTTCTTAATTTTCTATATTAAGAATTATTTTTAATGTTATTGATATTATAAAATACATAAGAAAATGAATGAAGAATCAATCTTATAATCTTATATGATTTTACTTTTCCAATTTCATCGTGTCACACGAATCCTAATTAATAGTAAAATAGGAATTAAAAACATCTTGCATGTGGCGTGAAGTTTTCAAGATTTTCGAATTCATTAAAAAATATTTTTGAAGTGATTAAAAAATATATAACGTACTTAAAAATGAAAAAATAACACTCCCCTGATTACTTTAATAATTGTACAAAACTACAAACTATATAAAAAACCGACCTTTTAATCTTTTCAAAAGAAAACAAATGCTATTTTATTTTTGTGAACTGACTTTTAAGTATGTTATTATATACTACGTTTATTATATTTATACTAGATTTATTATTAAAATAACTCTTTAATATTTAACACTATGTTCGAGTTGTGTAAACTCATCTTATGCGAAACATCAAGTTTATTTGTTTTTTTTATAAAATACATTAGTTTATCGACACACCTATTACGTGAATCATTATATAATTTATTTACATCAAATGTATGTAAAATAAAAATAAAAACACGCAAATGTTGATTAAAAAACACAAAAAAGAGTATTATTATTTAATAAATAATATTTTTCTAGTTTTGTAAATATATATTATTATAAACTACCAACTTTTATCATTCTGTTGAATGTCTATTTTTAGTATTATAGATTTTAAATTAATATAAATTGATAATATAGTTTTATATATAATATAATCTCTATATATTTATTATAATAAATAAAATGTTACAAAATATTGTTTTAGTAATGTTCTATTATTTGGCTTTTAACAATTTAAATTTTTTTATAACATTCGTATATATATTTAATTACTTTAAGAAAATTATAAATACGTAATATATTTTTTAGTAAATATAGATATAAGATAAGATAGTAGATAAATCTAATATAATTTGGATTAATAATAAATGGATGGGGAAAGATTTTTAAAGTGAATGTATAGATAAATATAAATATGATAAATTTTATATTTATATTTAATTTAGATTAACTCTTTATATGCAACAATGAGAACACTTAAATGTTACGCGTTGTTTTCTTGTTGCAATAATAAAGATAAATAAAAGTTTTGAATTTTTTTATATAATAAAAAATAAAAAATATTGATATTATGATCTGTAGATATAACTTTTTAATGTAAAAATCAACGTACTTTCAGTATTTTCGAATAAGTCATTGCACCAAAAGCGTTTCTATAAATGTCACTCAACTTAAAAACGTTTTCGTAAAAATCATTGTAGATAATATATTTCCATAAAGTCCTTTAACTTAACGAAGTTTTATGAAAAACATCTGAAAAATCCTTAAAAAATCTCATAAAACGACAAAATTCGTAAAAAATTTCATGTTAAAGGACTTTTATGGAAACATTTTTGCTACAGGAACTTAATCGAAAAATATCAAAGTGTGTTATTTTTTGTATAATTTTCCCTTTTTTTTCTTTCTAATATATTAATAAAACATATGAATCATTGATTTTAAAATTGTAATTTATAATTCTTATAAGAGTAAAAATGTAATTTTGTCATACAAAAACCTTATGCTCATTTTGAAAACCACTTCTAGTATCTTTATCGTGGAAAGGCTTTCGGAAGATTTCAATTTTGAATTAAAAGTTCAAGCTACTATTAACCAACGAAGCTTTTAAGCTTTAACTTCTAAAAATAAAACTGAAGCTCCTGGAAGCTGATTGCCAAACATGATTTTAATAAATTTTTTGAAAAAGACAACTACATTTAAATATACGCTTATTTTTGAATCAAGAGTAAATTACATAAATGGTCCCTGTGGTTTGCATAAAACTTTGGATACGGTCCCTGTGGTTACAATTTTGCATAAACGGTCCTTATGTTCACTGTTTATTTGCAAAAATGGTCCCTCTGCCGTTAACTTTAACAATCAAATGGTTAAATATTTTATAATGACCATTTTACCCTTTTATTTGATAACATTTTGGTCCCCCAAGTTTGTAGTTCATTTTAGTTTTGGTCCCTCAAGTAAATTTTTTTGTTTAACTCATTTATTATTATTATTATTATTATTATTATTATTATTATTATTATTATTATTATTATTATTATTATTATCATCATCATAATTATAAATATAACAATTTTTATTGTTATTATTATTTATTATTAATTTAACTTTTTGCATATTAATTTATTGTTTATTAAGTTTCCTATTTTTTAATTTAAATTACAAAGTTATTTATTTATTTTATTATAAACAATGGTAACAAATTAAAATCCATTTCATTTTTTTAGCTTTTTCGAATGAAAGTACAAAAAATTTATTTTGTAGTTTTCCAAACCAAAGAAATTTGAACCTTAACCTTTTATTTGTTTTTACAAACGGAAAAAAGTTACTAGTCAATCATGTTTTAAATTTTTAATTTTCTAAACGTAAAAAGCTACGAAAACCAATCTGTTTTTTGTTTTTTTCTGCACCAAAAGATTCAACACATTCCGGTTTTTTGTTTTGGAAAATGAAATAAATACAAACAATTTTCTGTTATTAGTTTTTGCAAACGAAAAAACTACGAATAATTCTGATTTTCAATATTTCCAAACAAAAAAATCATTTTATTTTTCTAGTTTTTCGAACCAAACCATTACCTTTTATTTTTTTTTCTCCGAACGAAAAACTACGAACCATTACGTTTTAAAGTTTTTTGCAAATAATGAAATAGTGTGCCTTTTTGTTCGGAAAAACTAAAAAAGATGGAATAATTTGTAGTTTTTTACGATTGGAAAAAGTTAAAAACGTAATGATTAGTATAACATAAAAATCAAACAAAAAATAGACTATTTCATTTTTGGAAAAAACGTATTATGTACGTTTGGAAAAAGCTAAAATATCAAAAAGGGTCTATTTTTTTGGTTAGATTTTTAGGTTATTCTAATCATTACGTTTTTAACCTTTTTCCAATCGTAAAAACTACAAACCATTCCATTTTTTTAGTTTTTCCGAACAAAAAGGTTACACACTATTTTATTTTTTTGAAAAAACTTTAAAACGTAATGGTTCGTAGTTTTTTGTTCGGAGAAAAAAAAAATAAAAGGTAATGGTTTGGTTTGAAAAACTAGAAAATGATTTTTTTTGTTTGGAAAATCTGAAAATCAGAATTAGTCGTAGTTTTTTCGTTTGCAAAAACTAATAACAGAACTGTTTGTATTTATTTTCGTTTTCCAAAACAAAAAATCGTATAGTAACTTCTTTTCGTTTGAAAAAACAAATAAAAGCTTAATATTCAATTTTTTGGTTTGGAAAACTACAATATAAAATGTTTGTATTTTTTCACTCGAAAAAGCTAAAAAAGAAAATCGATTCTAATTTGATACAATTGTTTATAATAAAAAATTTATTAAGTTTTTAATTTAAATTAAAAAATATATTTAAATATAGGAAACTTAATAAACAAAAAAATTAATACGTAAAAAGTTAAATTATTAATAATAAATAATAATAATAATAGTTATAATAATAATAATAAAGTTAAATAAAAAAAAATTAAATTGAGGGACCAAAACTAAAATTAACTACAAACTTGAGGGACCAAATGTTATCAAAGAAAAGGGTAAAATGGTCATTATAAAATATTTAACCATTTGATTGTTAAAGTTACGGCAGAGGGACAATTTTTGCAAGTAAACAGTGTACATAAGGACCATTTATGCAAAATTGAAACCACAGGGACCATATCCAAAGTTTTATGCAAACCACAGGGACCATTTATGTAATTTACTCTTGAATCAATGAATTATCATAATCTATTTTTGTAGGCGAACATGTATTTTAGGACAATTTAAAATAATAAAATGGACATTTAGATCGGAAGCATGAATGTATTTATTTAATAAAAATACCAATGTAATAGTATTAGTAATAATGCAAAATTTATAACATTTAATTTACAAATTATATCAGATAAATTGTATTAATTTTGATAAAAGTAATAATCAAGAATAAAAATATGATAATTTATTACATTAAATGAACAAAAAGTTAGTATTTTTTTTTTTTACTTTTTAATGGAATCATTGAGAAGTCATTGAAAGGTAAATTGATCTATTAATGATTTCACTAAAAGGGAAACAAACAAGACTTTAGATAGTTATTTATGTTCTTTTCGTATAAAATAAATGTCCACAGGATAAAAACACATAATTAAACAAGACAATTATGATTACAACTTTAATCAAGAAAATGATGGTTTATCATTAATTATTTTAAAAATTTTAAATAATTCTACATTACATGATTAAAATCATATATATTTATTTATGGTTATAGATATAGACATTTACATTGGATTTAATGTGAATTATTATAATATATATAATAGAGAGACGAATAAGGTAGAGAGAGAAAGACGGGGTTTGAGGCTGTGTTGTGTTGTCCGCCTGTTGGTCTATCGGGTGTCGCGCCCACCCCTCACGAGCGTTTCTTCATCTCTCTCATTTCAACACCACTCCCTTGTATTCTCTCTTTCTCATTTCCCCCCCCCCAATCACTGATGCTCATCAGATTCTTCCATCCATTCATAAATTGTTAACGATAACCCTATTCCCGATTCCCCCCAATCAAATATCTACCTTACACACACACAAATGAAACGTGATTATCCACAACAACATGATTACACCTTCTTTAATGGAGGAAGCTCTACTTCTGCCTCCGCCTCAGCCTCAGCCTCAGCCTCAGCCTCAGCTACAGCCACTGGTGGAGCTGGGTTTTCAGATTTGTTGCCTGATGTCACTGGGAAATCGAAGATGTGGGATGAGGTTAAGGAACAAGATGCCGGCGATGATGAGCTCTTGGCTGTTCTTGGGTACAAGGTTAAGTCGTCTGATATGGCTGATGTCGCGCAAAAAATCGAACACCTTGAGGGTGTGTTGGGCAACGACGATGGATTGTCTCAGCTTGCTTCCGATTCCGTTCACTATAACCCTTCCGATTTATCTTCCTGGCTTGAGTCTATGATTTGCGAGCTTAACCCCACCGTTCAACCCCATATTATCGACGATTCACTTGTGAACGCTGTCAGTTCTACAGGCAACTCCGCCGTAACCCTATCGGCTGTGGACTCATCTTCTGTTTTCGTTGACGATCTACAAGCGATCCCGGGAAACGCGATATACCCTCCGACGAAGAAACAAAAACCCTCGTCCCCATCGACTGGTGCATCATCCTCCTGTGATCCGAACCCGGTTGTTCTGGTCGATTCACAGGAAAACGGGATCCGCCTCGTCCACACTCTGATGGCATGCGCCGAAGCCGTTCAGCAAGATGATCTGAAACTCGCTGAAACCTTGGTCAAACAAGCCGGATATCTAGCCGTCTCGCAAGCCGGCGCCATGAGGAAAGTCGCGACATATTTTGCCGAAGCCCTTGCTCGGAGAATTTATCAGCTATACCCTAAAACGCCACAAGATTCGCCGGCGTTCCAAGATCTTCTTCAGATGCATTTTTACGAAACCTGCCCTTACCTCAAATTCGCCCATTTTACAGCGAATCAAGCCATACTTGAAGCTTTTGCAGGTAAAAAGAAGGTTCATGTGATTGATTTTAGCATGAAA
Organism: Centrapalus pauciflorus; assembly: GCA_020465985.1. Taxonomy (NCBI): domain Eukaryota; kingdom Viridiplantae; phylum Streptophyta; class Magnoliopsida; order Asterales; family Asteraceae; genus Centrapalus; species Centrapalus pauciflorus. Next base: position 809,774 of record JAANYP010004003.1, read on the forward strand.
CAGGGTATGCAGTGGCCGGCGTTGATGCAGGCTTTGGCACTTAGACCGGGCGGTCCACCTACGTTTAGGTTAACTGGAATTGGACCCCCATCTGGTGATAATACGGACCATTTGCAGGAGGTTGGTTGGAAATTGGCTCAATTGGCTGATACGATTCATGTGGAGTTTGAGTACAGGGGTTTTCTTGCTGAAAGCTTGGCGGATCTCGAACCGGCGATGCTTGATTTAAGAGAAGACGAGGTTGTTGCGGTTAATTCGATTTTTGAGCTACATCAGTTGTTGGCAAGACCAGGTGCGTTTGAGAAGGTTTTGTCTGCGGTGAAGGACATGAAACCGGAGATTTTAACAGTTGTGGAGCAAGAAGCCAATCATAACGGAGCCGTGTTTTTGGAACGATTCACCGAGTCTCTGCATTACTATTCCACCCTTTTTGACTCACTGGAGAGTAGCGGCAACGTCGGCGAAGGGGTGGACGTTGGTGGTATTGCGGCGGCGACTAATCAAGATAAGATCATGTCGGAGGTGTATCTCGGGAAGCAGATCTGTAACGTGGTTGCGTGTGAAGGACCGGACCGGGTTGAACGGCACCAAACGTTGACTCAATGGAAGTCCCGGTTTGAATCCGGTGGATTCGAAGCGGTTCTTCTGGGTTCCAACGCCTACAAGCAAGCTAGTATGCTGTTGGCTCTGTTCGCCGGCGGCGATGGTTATCGAGTGGAGGAAAACAACGGTTGCTTGATGTTGGGCTGGCATACGCGGCCTCTGATCACGACGTCGGCTTGGAAGCTACGATGAACTCGACCTGGTCAATTCGGTCAATGAAACCTAACGAGTTGGTCTGAACTCAGTGCCAACAAGACAAAGGAAAAGAAATTGCAAGTTGCTGAATGCTGAGTTGCAAAACTAAGACTCAGAATGTGGGCCCAGTACCCCACCTCCTTCTGGGTTTTTTGTTTATTTTAATTACCAAAGTAATTTTCAAGTTTTTTCTTTTTCTTTTATTTAATTGGGAGTTGGAGGTAAAATTGGAATTAGCTTTAAGTTGTGTGAGTGGAATGGAACCTTGTAATTTTCTGAAGGGGTTGAATGAAAATAGGGCCAATGTGAATTTTATAGTTTGATCAAACTTCCCCTCTCATAAATCATAATGGCTTAAAGTTGGTAGCAAATCATAGAGCTCATTATCGCTTTAGCATGTGACATATATATGTTTATTATCTTATAATATAATTAAAAATATATTATAGAAGTTATTAATAGTTCATTATTAAATGCTTGTAACATGATTTGCAACTTACATACAAACAAATGCCAAAACTTAATACATTCTTAAAGAATTAAAGAGAAGAATAATTGTATAATTATCTTACAGGCTACCTAGAAGTAAATATGTAAAAATTGAATTTCAAGAATTTATTTACTTAACTGTCGTATGGGTTTGTTACCTTCTACTTATCTCGGTATCTCTTGGGTGCTAACATGTCCAAGGTAAATAGTTGGTATCCCATTATTATTAAATTCAAATCAAAGCTCTCGGGTTGGAAAACTAAGTTGATTTCTATTGGAGGTCGTGCCACCTTAGTTAAATCCGTTCCAGGGAGTCTACCATTATATTATTTTTCCTTATCCCGAACCTCTTCACGCATCATCAGTATTCTTAAGAGGGTAAGTGAAGTTTCTTTTAGAGTGGGGATGCAACCGGGGACTCTGGTTCAGGTCATATAATTCATTGGGTTAAATGGGATCTTGCTCTTAACAAGCTTGAATCAGAGGGAGGGTGTGTCTCTTAATTTGGGTAGTTTGCATGCTTCTAATACTGAGTTGTTTGGTAAATGGTGGTGGAAGGCTCGAGTTGAGTGCGAGTCTTTTTGGGCTAGAATTATTAAAAGCATTCATGGTGTTAAGGGGTTGTTAGGTGAAGTCGACGGTAGTTCGTGTAGAATAGGGGGTGTGTGGGGGAAGATATTAAGCACGAATTCTGATTTGAAGGGTTTTGGAATCAATTTTGGAAGGTCTTTTGTGATGAAGATATTAAGCACATTCATTTGGAGGGTTCGTCTCGGCAGAATTACGGTCATAAAGGCCCTTGCAGATCTTCACTATTACTTATGTTCCCTGTATGGGATAGAAGTGGAACTTATTGAGCATTGCATGTTGCGTTGTTAGAAGCTAGTTCTATTTGGGCTTGATTCTTCAGTTGGTGGGGAATTCATAACTTTTTTTTTACATTAACATGTATCAACAAAAAACATAAGATTTTTTTTATCAACGGAATCATACTTTTATACATTAAGATTAGAAAAATAAGGTTGAAAAAAATCATGTGAATGATCATTCACAAAATTTTTAAAGGCAGACTTAGTGAATGTATATGAAATTCCCACATATCATTTGTGTAACGTTAATTTAAACATAATTATGAATTGTTTTTAGAATAAGGAGTTATTTAAAAGCGTTAACTTCGGTGTACTTGATTTAGAGTGATACTTTTTGTACCTAACTCTCTCTCTCTCTCTCTCTCTCTCTCTCTCTCTCTATATATATATATATATATATATATATATATATATATATATATATATATATATATATATATAGGTTCAATGGAAAACCTATATGCATCGAAAAACTCGGGAACCACTTTATAGCCATTGGATCAGGTGATGCATTACGCAGAAAGTCGATGCATCACGCGGGAATTTGATGCATCACGCGGGAATTGTGATGCATTTGTGGTGGTGCATGGAGGTCTTCCAAGGTATTCCGATGCATGTTGGTTTTCCATTTAACCCCCTCTATATATATATGTGTGTCTATAAATTAAATTAATTATTATTTTTTTTATTTTTTATAAGTTTAAGATAATTATAAAAACTACTTTAATCAGTTTATAATTTAAGAGTTTACTGTTTTACGAAACTAAAAATTGAAAGTTTTTAATAAATATGAATTTAAGCTCTTAAAATTCTCACAAGCTACGTATGAAGTTGATAAAATTCTAATTTTCCCCTATCATGTGTATTTGATGATTTGTTTATTAAGTCATTGAGGAATAAAGCTAGCTCCAAACTTTTTTTAATTTCAATATTAAAAATTATGGATCATATAAAATATTTTGAAATTAGTCAAGTGAAAATGACTCTATCATATTTTATAACCCTCAAAAACACAATTATTGACGGGTCTTTATAAACATTAATAAGGTCTCTGTCAAGTCCACCACACACATTTCATTTTCTTCAATAGCTACAATTCTTTTACCCTTTTTATAATAATTTTATTAGATTATAGCTCATATTAGATTTTGTATATTGAAATATACAACTTTTGAATTTGAGTGGAGCAATACATGCAAATATATTTGATTAATTTATAGTAACAATAAGCATAGTTTATTAAACTACGTTTAAAATGAATTTGAATTTACAATGGAAACTATTGAAAAATTGTTAAGAAAATTAATATAAAATATAACAATAATAGTAGTTTTTAAGACAAAAAATGTAATACAAAATTTGATTTTAACAAAAAAAGTATTAATGACCAATTAAAGAAGTAAAAATTTAACTTTATGGTTAATTTTTGGACAATAAACAACATTTGATTATCTTCTTATCGAGCTAAAAAATAAATTTTTATGTTTTTGGACAAATATGCTGCCGATCAAAAGTTTAGATAAAATTCAAAATGTCTCGCTGCTTTTGTTGCCACCACACCGTAGGCCTGTCAATGGATCACTTTTGATCCAAATCCAATCCAATCCAAATCCAATTTTTTGTTTAATGGGTCAAAGAAATCAATCCAATAATCCATTTGAAGATCCAATAAATTGATCCATGGATTTGGATCAACAAATAGATCGATCCATGATCCATCTGGATCGATCCAATTAATTTATATAAAATACACATTAATTTATTTCACAACACCAAACACTCAACCTACCCAACCCCACCAACCCCACCCTACTCTCAACCTACATACCCTACCTCAACCTACCCCTATGTAACACCCTCTAATCCCAACTAAAAGCCACGTCATTTACAATACACATGTGGCATTAACGCAATCACAATCCATATCCCAATGTCAAGGTTTACACAAACACTGATTAATTAAAACATTTTACGCACATTAACCGTAATATCCCGAAGTCAACCCGACATACAAAACCCGACCCGGACCCAAATATTCACATACAACCCAGTATCATTTGTCCCAAAGTTTCTAGCAAAGTATCACGTACAGATAACAAAAGCACAATCTCCCGATCGCAGCAAGTCAAGCTCCTATCGTCGCTCAGGAGCTGGCGGTCCTATCTTTGGTCCCCCTGATACACACATCAGACTCGAATACGTAAGCTTCGCAGCTCGTGAGTACACAAGGGTTAGACACTGCACAGTACACATAATCACATATCGCATGTCACATGGTAACCCTACACTACACGGCATAACACGTGCCAGCGAGTCTCTGCTCAGAGACCCTAGAGATCCAATACAGAAAGAGATACTCATCTCAATTGGGGATCCCTCCCCCCCCTGGAGCCAAACCACGCCCGTGGAAGCTAACAGGAATAACGGCCGCATATATATATATATATGGGAACCCTTCACAGGGTCAAACAGAGCTACACAGCTCCCACGATACTCATCGCAATATATAGTAATGGATCTCAAATATAACACATAGTAAGAAAGAAAGATCATACCTGAGGGGCAGCTCGCAGTGCCCAAACAATTCATATAATCACATATGAAATATTAACACACAAGACTCGAAAGACAACGACTAGTCTTTGGAAAAAGTCTCGCGTACTCACCTGGATCACCCTGCACAATCTCCCTAACTGATTGATCCGAACCCGGCCCGTAACAATCTCTGGGAATCCCTGTACACAAATTACTTCTCCCAGATTAATCTCGATTATCCCATAACTGTTAATATACCCAAATGAACTCACAAAACAACCCAACGGACCCCCAAAGCCCAAACCGACCCAAACCCGCAGAAGCCCGATCGCGGCCGCACTGGCCCGATCGCGGCCCGCGCTCGAGGAAGAACATCGCGGCCGCGCTAAGCGCGTCGCGGTCGCGCTCGCGTCGAACAGCAGGCCCCTGCTTTCTGTTTCTGTCCTGTCCAGGGGTTTTTAACCCCACAACCTCGATTCCCAGCAGCTAATTTACACATAAATGATACTAGAACACTACTAACTCGATTCCACAACAATTCCCAACATATCTCAATGCTAAACACACAAAATCAAATTCAATTGGAAGATTTCTTACCTTGAAACTCCAAGAACACTTATGGAAGCTTTTAAATCCAATTTCCAGCAATTAACTCCACTCAATTGGCTTCAATCTCACTGAATCAGTAGCATAGGATCACACACACACTTATCTTAGGTTTTGCACAAAAAGGGAGATAAGGAAGCAACGTCACACATACATATATCACATAAACGGATCCCGTTATATCGCGGGTTCGACACCGATACCCGACCCCAATATCAAAAATCCACTATTTATATCAATAAATCCCATTTAATCCCGTGAATCCATAATTATAATTTATCCACTAAAATTACATTCCGAATCCACGTAATCCCCCGTCCCGACACGTATAATCCACTATACGGGACGCAATTGGACCAACGCAATACTCAATAAAATAATTGGTCAATAGGATAATTACACGTACCTGCTCGGGAGTCGGGGTGTTACAAATCCTCCCCCCTTACAAAGATTCCGTCCCGGAATCTAACTCTGACTCTGGAACAGAAAAGGATAGCGACTCCGCATCTCAGATTCGGGCTCCCAAGTTGCGCTGGTACCCTTATGGTGTCTCCACTAAACGAGTACCAATGATATCTCTTTATTGCGCAACCTCTTCACCTTGCGATCAGTAATCATCTCTGGCTGCTCAGCATATCTCAACTGATCATCCACGGATATCTCTGATAAAGGCACATACTGATTCTCCTTAGCTAAACACTTTCTCAGATGGCTCACATGGAATGTATCATGAACACCGGCTAACTCTGGCGGCAATCTCAACCGGTAGGCCTGATCTCTGACCCTGGCAATTATCTCAAACGGCCCTATATACCTCGGACTCAACTTGCCCCGGTGCCTGAAACGAATAACACCCTTCCATGGAGACACTTTCAACAACACCTGATCCCCAACACTGAATTCGAGCTCTGAAGTACGGCGGTCAACGTAACACTTCTGACGGCTCTGTGCAACTCGCATATGCTCCCGGATCACAGCTACTTTATCACTCGTCTCCTGAAGTAGCTCGGGCCCACTGATCGGTCGCTCACCGACCTCACCCCAACACACGGGGGTTAGACACTTACGGCCATATAATGCTTCGAACGGTGCCATCTTAATCGAGGCATGGTAGCTATTATTATAAGCAAACTCTACTAATGGGAGATGCACATCCCAGCTACCTCTGAAGTCTATGGCACATGCTCTCAACATGTCCTCAAGTGTCTGGTTGGTGCGCTCGGTCTGCCCATCTGTCTGAGGCCTGTAAGCTGTGCTCAGCTGAACCCGGGTACCCAGCTCTCTCTGGAAACTCTGCCAGAACCGCGAGGTGAATCGAGTATCGCGATCAGAAGTAATCGACTTCGGAACCCCATGCCGCGACACCACCTCATTAATATACAGCCGCGCTAGCTGATCCATCGTGATCGTACCCGAACCGCAAGAAAGTGCGCACTTTTAGTCAACCGGTCTACTATGACCCAAATCATATCGTTCCCACGCACAGTACGAGGAAGTCTGACGATGAAATCCATCGTGATGTGGTACCACTTCCACTCAGGAATCTCCAGTGGTTGTAGACGGCCGTGCGGCTTCTGATGCTCACTTTTGACCCGCAAACACGTCATACACTGCTCGACGTAACGGCCCACATCCCTTTTCATACCCGGCCACCAGTAGAACTCTCGGAGATCTCGGTACATCTTGGTGCTCCCAGGGTGAATAGACAACCTCGACTTATGTGACTCATCAAGAATCAACTGTCGCAAGTTCCCAACTCTGGGAACCCAAACTCTGCCTCTCAGCGTATATATCCCTCGGTCATCCCTGACCAACGACTCTGTCTGCCCAATTAACCTTTCCCTCTTCACATTCTGCTCCCGCAGACCCTCTATCTGTGCCAATCTCAGACTGTCAATCAGGGTAGAGGTGATCTCGAGTCTCACAGCTCGGGAGGTAATCGTCTGAACACACGCCTTACGACTCAAGGCGTCAGCAACTACGTTCGCCTTCCCAGGATGATACTGTATCTCACAGTCATAATCTTTCAGAAGCTCTAGACTGCGTCTCTGTCGCATGTTCAACTCCTTCTGACTGAAAAGATACTGAAGACTCTTGTGATCCGTATAAACCACAAACTGGGACCCATATAGATAATGTCGCCATATTTTTAACGCAAAGACTATGGCATCCAACTCAAGATCATGGACAGTATGATTCTCCTCATATGTCTTCAGCTGTCTCGAAGCGTAGGCAATCACCTTGCCCCGCTGCATCAACACACAACCCAACCCTGTCCCTGATGCATCACAATACACAGCGAAATCATCCGTACCCTCGGGCAAGGCTAACACCGGCGCCTGGCACAATCGAGCTCTCAACTCGGCAAAGGCAGTCTCCTGCTCGTCAGTCCACTCGAATGGTACGCCCTGCCGTGTCAATCTCGTCAACGGCATGGCTATCCGCGAAAAATTCTGAATGAACCGTCTGTAGTAGCCTGCTAATCCCAGGAAACTACGAATCTCTGGCACGGTCTTAGGCTGCTCCCAACTCATCACAGCCTCGATCTTCGCGGGATCCACTTTGATGCCCTCGCTGCTCACAATATGGCCCAAGAACTGCACTTCCCGGAGCCAAAACTCGCACTTCGAAAATTTCGCATAAAGTCTCTCTTTCTGCAGCACGCTTAGGACCTCCCTCAAGTGCTGCTCATGCTCCTCAGCGCTCCTTGAGTAGATCAATATGTCGTCTATGAACACGATCACAAATCGATCCAACATGGCTCTACACACCCTATTCATCAAATCCATGAAGGCTGCGGGTGCGTTAGTCAGTCCGAATGGCATGACTAGAAACTCATAGTGTCCATAGCGCGTCCTGAAGGCTGTCTTGGGCACATCCTCTTCCCTGACCTTCAGCTGATGATATCCAGATCGCAAATCAATCTTCGAGAAGAAGCTAGATCCCTGTAGCTGATCGAATAAATCGTCGATTCGCGGAAGTGGATATCTATTCTTCACGGTCACTTTATTTAACTCCCGATAATCGATACACATTCGCATGGTACCGTCTTTCTTCTTCACAAACAACACCGGTGCTCCCCACGGTGATGAGCTCGGACGGATAAATCCCCTATCCAGCAACTCCTGAAGTTGAGTCATCATCTCTCGCATCTCAGTGGGTGCCAGCCTGTAAGGCGTCTTCGCAATCGGCACCGCTCCAGGGATGAGGTCGATCCGGAACTCTACCTGGCGATCTGGCGGTAGCCCAGGTAGCTCATCTGGGAATACCTCAGGGTAGTCTCGCACTACAGGTACATCCCCTACCTTCGTCTTCTCATTCTGGGCGTCAATCACATAAGCCAAGAAGGTTTCGCAACCCTTGGTCACGTATCTCTGAGCTCTAACCATCGAGATGATCCCAATCTCGCCCTTTCGCCTCTCCCCGTAAACTGTCACGACCTCGGTCTCAGAAATCGGTATCCTGATCATCTTCTTTGCACAAAGAATATCTGCCTGACGGGCTGTCATCCAGTCCATACCGACGATCACATCGAAACTGCTGATCTCGATAGGCAGTAAATCGATCAGGAATCGGTGAGTATCAATCTCGAGTACACACTCTCGATAAATACGGCTCACTAAAGCGGTACTGCCGTCTACCCTCTCGACAATCAATGGCACAGATAATACAGTAGGAACAACAGCAAAATAAGCACAGAAGGACACTAACACATAAGTGCGATCGGCTCCAGAATCAAATAAGACTCGCGCACGCAAGCCATTCAGAATATACGTACCCGTAACAACATCTGGAGCATCTCTGGCCTCCTCAGCTGTGGCCTGGAACACCCGGCCTCTGGCTCTCGGAGCTGCATCCCTGCGGGAGGTGGAAGAAGAAGGCTCGACTCTAGCACCGCTCGTGCTCGCTCCCGGTACTGCTGGCGCTGTCTCTGGGCAGTCTCTCATGCGATGGCCCGGCTTCCCACATCGGAAGCATAATGCCTCTGGGGCTGTGCAGGCTGTAGCTGTGTGGCCAAACTGATCACATCTAAAACACCGAAACTGATCACTGGCACACGGTCCGGCATGCCTGCGGTGGCATCTCGGACAATCTCGCTCTCCGGATAAACTGTCAGCTCTACTCCCCGACGCCCGGGACCCCTGCCCAACACTGCTCTGACTGGCCACATGACTGTCTCTCTGACCCTGTCCCCGGGATCTCTCATCCCGACCTCTATCTCTGCCTCTGTCTCTGCCTCGGTCCCTACGCGGACCTGAACTCTGCTCCTGATGACGGCCCTGCTCGGGCTGCTGATCCCTCGGCTCGCGCCAGTAACTGGACTGCTCAGAAGTCCCCGTGCGCTGTCTCTGAGTGGGCGGCTGCTCCCGCTGCCTCTCAATCTCTCGCTCTCTCATGCGAGCTAACTCTAGCGCTCTAGCAAAAGATGACGTCTCCTGTAATCCCACAAACTCCCTGATATCTGGTCTCAGGCCGTAAACAAAGGCATCGGCCTTGCGCCTCTCTGTATTCACATGCTGCGGCGCGAACTGGGAGTACTCATTGAAGCGATCCACATACTGCTGCACGGACAGATCCCTCTGCTGTAAGTGGAGGAAACGACGCTCCATCTCTCGCTGCTCATCACGGGGCGCACACTGAATCTCAAACATGTCCTTAAACTGAGCCCAGGACATCGCATATGCACGAGAATCAGACAGGGAAGACTCGATAGATCTCCACCACTGTGAGGCTCCACCCCTCAACTGATACGTGGCATACCCTACCATGTCTTTCGGGTCCACATGAGCAACCCGAAATGCAGACTCAATCTCGCGCTCCCACGCGAGTGCCATCCCTGGCTCACCCCCGCCTCTGAACTCTGGGGGATTCCCAGTCATGAAATCCTTAAATGAACCCCCTCGCTGAGATGTAGAGGAAGAGGCACCTGCACCCGTGCCCGTATCCTGACCATCCCCAGTACGTGGCCCTGTATCACGTCCCTGCTCTCTCTCCAGCTCTCTCTGCTGTCTATAGAACTCTGTAAGAACCCCAAGCAACTCTGACTTGCGGATATACTCATCATCACCCGGCGGCTTACCCGCGCCAGAACCCTCTCCCTGGTCTGCCATACTAATCTGCACAAAACAAGGCAATTAAGCACAAGAAATAGGTCTCCCAGCGTTATACACTAAGCCAGGATAATTAAATCCTCTAGTATCCGTCACCGGAATACTCCCCAAGAATCTGAACACGGTCTAAGCTCAAGCATCCACTGATACTCAATACTAAAACCACAAGCTCTGATACCATACGTGTAACACCCTCTAATCCCAACTAAAAGCCACGTCATTTACAATACACATGTGGCATTAACGCAATCACAATCCATATCCCAATGTCAAGGTTTACACAAACACTGATTAATTAAAACATTTTACGCACATTAACCGTAATATCCCGAAGTCAACCCGACATACAAAACCCGACCCGGACCCAAATATTCACATACAACCCAGTATCATTTGTCCCAAAGTTTCTAGCAAAGTATCACGTACAGATAACAAAAGCACAATCTCCCGATCGCAGCAAGTCAAGCTCCTATCGTCGCTCAGGAGCTGGCGGTCCTATCTTTGGTCCCCCTGATACACACATCAGACTCGAATACGTAAGCTTCGCAGCTCGTGAGTACACAAGGGTTAGACACTGCACAGTACACATAATCACATATCGCATGTCACATGGTAACCCTACACTACACGGCATAACACGTGCCAGCGAGTCTCTGCTCAGAGACCCTAGAGATCCAATACAGAAAGAGATACTCATCTCAATTGGGGATCCCTCCCCCCCCTGGAGCCAAACCACGCCCGTGGAAGCTAACAGGAATAACGGCCGCATATATATATATATATATGGGAACCCTTCACAGGGTCAAACAGAGCTACACAGCTCCCACGATACTCATCGCAATATATAGTAATGGATCTCAAATATAACACATAGTAAGAAAGAAAGATCATACCTGAGGGGCAGCTCGCAGTGCCCAAACAATTCATATAATCACATATGAAATATTAACACACAAGACTCGAAAGACAACGACTAGTCTTTGGAAAAAGTCTCGCGTACTCACCTGGATCACCCTGCACAATCTCCCTAACTGATTGATCCGAACCCGGCCCGTAACAATCTCTGGGAATCCCTGTACACAAATTACTTCTCCCAGATTAATCTCGATTATCCCATAACTGTTAATATACCCAAATGAACTCACAAAACAACCCAACGGACCCCCAAAGCCCAAACCGACCCAAACCCGCAGAAGCCCGATCGCGGCCGCACTGGCCCGATCGCGGCCCGCGCTCGAGGAAGAACATCGCGGCCGCGCTAAGCGCGTCGCGGTCGCGCTCGCGTCGAACAGCAGGCCCCTGCTTTCTGTTTCTGTCCTGTCCAGGGGTTTTTAACCCCACAACCTCGATTCCCAGCAGCTAATTTACACATAAATGATACTAGAACACTACTAACTCGATTCCACAACAATTCCCAACATATCTCAATGCTAAACACACAAAATCAAATTCAATTGGAAGATTTCTTACCTTGAAACTCCAAGAACACTTATGGAAGCTTTTAAATCCAATTTCCAGCAATTAACTCCACTCAATTGGCTTCAATCTCACTGAATCAGTAGCATAGGATCACACACACACTTATCTTAGGTTTTGCACAAAAAGGGAGATAAGGAAGCAACGTCACACATACATATATCACATAAACGGATCCCGTTATATCGCGGGTTCGACACCGATACCCGACCCCAATATCAAAAATCCACTATTTATATCAATAAATCCCATTTAATCCCGTGAATCCATAATTATAATTTATCCACTAAAATTACATTCCGAATCCACGTAATCCCCCGTCCCGACACGTATAATCCACTATACGGGACGCAATTGGACCAACGCAATACTCAATAAAATAATTGGTCAATAGGATAATTACACGTACCTGCTCGGGAGTCGGGGTGTTACACCCTATCTACCTTATACCCACCCTACAACCCTACCTACCCTAACCCTATCCACCCACCTACCTCCTACCTACCCTACCCTACCCCTACTACCCTACCCATCTGCCACCGCCCAATCCACCCACTGCTACCCCACCTCCTCGTACCCTAACCCTACCTACCCCTACCCCCACCCTACCGCCAACCCACCCTACCCCTTACCTCGTACCCTTACCTACCATACCCCTACCTATACCTACCCTACCCTTACCCCTACCCACCCACCACCCCACCCCACACCTACTTCCTACCCCCATTACCTACCCACCCTACCCCAAACCTAACCCTACCCTTACGCCGACTACCCTACCTACTCTACCCCGCTTTTACCCCCATAACCTACCCCTGCCCTACCCTACCCTACTACTACCCCATTAAACACCGCTTCCCCCACACCTCCTCCAACCATAACCCCTTACCCTACCCTACCTACCTACCCAAAGGGGCAGGGGGTGGGTAGGTTAGGGGGTGGGGTAGGATGTAAGGTTGTGGGGTAGCGGTGGAGTGGTAGGTAGGTAAGGTAGGGGTAGGGTAGGGTAGCGGTAGGGTAGGGTAGATAAGGGGTAGGGTAGGTAGGAGGTAAGGTAGGTGGGATGGGGGTAGGTAGGAGGTAAGGTAGGTGGGATGGGGGGTAGGGGTAGGGTAGGGTCTAGGTAGGGTAGGGGTAGGTGGGTAGGGGGTGGTTAGGGGTAGGGTAGGGGTAGGTGGGGTAGGGGTAGGGTTAGTTGGTAGGGTAGGGGGTAAGGTAGGGGTAGGTGGTTAGGGGGTAGGGTGGGGGTAGGGTAAGTAGGTAGGGTAGGTGGGGGTGGTGGTGGGGTGGGGGGGGTATGTGTAGAGTAAGGGTAGGTGGTAGGGCGTAGGGTAGGGTAGGTATAAGGGGTTGGGTGGTAGGGGTTAGGGTAGGGTAGGTGGGGGTGGTGGGTGGGGGAGGTAGGGGTAGGGTAGGGGTAGGGGTGGGTAGGGTAGGTAGGGTAGGGTAGGTAGGGGGTCAGTGTAGGTAGGAGGGAGTGGGTGGAAGTGGGTGGAATAGGGTGAAGCAGGGGGTAGGTAAGGCGTGGTAGGAGTTGGTTGGTAGGGTAGGGTATGGGGTAAGGTAGGCAGGAGGTAAGTGCGTGGTAGGGTGTGGGTGGGTAGGGTAGGGTAGGTAGGAGGAAAGGTGGTTGGAGAAGGATAGGGGGTCGGGTAGTAGGGTAGAGTAGGTATGGGGTAAGGTGGGTAGGGTAGGGATGGATGGAATAGTGTTAAGGGTATTGGTAGGTGTAGGGTAGGTAAGGGTAGGATAGGGGTGGGTAAGAGTACGAGTAAGGTAGGGTGGGTAGCTTGAGAGGTGGGATGGGCTGTTGAGGGCTAGGTCAACATGGGTCGTGGGGTAGGGTAGGATGGTCCATAGCTGAAAATTGAAAAATTAAATGGGTCAATCTAGATCATAATCTATCTGTCAAAATAATTGGATCATAGATCAGATCATGATCCATTGGCTAATGGATCAAATCCATGATCCACTTAATATGATCAGTGATCTGTTGGATCATGATCCAAATCCAATCCAATCCATCCATTGCCAGCCCTACCACACCGCCATCGTGATGACTGCAACTAACACCATCGTAGGTTACTTCGACCGCCGCCACATTGGGGTTAGGTATGGGTGGGTATGGTAGGGTGTAGTAAAGTGGGTGATATGAGAGTGAAGTATGGTAAATGTGGGACGAGTAGGGTAGGATATGATAGGGGTATAGGTGAAATCCGGTGGGTAAGGTATAGGTGGAGGTAGGATAGGGATGTGTGGGATAAGGTTGGGTAGGGTAAGGTGAGGTTAGGTGGTGTTGGTGATTTTTAGGGTAGGGTAGCGAGGATGGATGAGAATGAAGTAGGGTGTGTGAGGTAGAGGATGTTAGGGTGGGGTGGATAGCGTAAGGGTAGGATACAAATATGGTAGGTGGTTGGGTATGATGGATGGGGTAGGTAAAGTCGGTAGGGGTAAGGGTAATGGTTGGGTGTGTGGGTAGGGTAGGGGTAATGGTTGTGGTAAGTAGGGTAGGGGTAGAGTGGGTGGAGCATGATCCAATGATTTATTGATCAAATTCATGATCCACTTAATTGGATCATAAATCTGTTGCAATCCATTCCAATTACATCAATTGTCAGTCCTAGCTGTGGTGATGTTTTATTGTGTGCCTGTGAAAAAATGTAGCGATGGCATGATTTGCCCGTAGAAATCGACAGATATGAGTTTCTTAAGCTCCTAAGACGCATTAGTTGAAAGAGTTGATTTGTTAGATGTTAATGGTTATACGTCACAACCATTTTACTCCAATTATTTATTGAAAACCATGATAGTTTCTATAAAAATATGTTGCATATTGATTATAAAATATGCAAACCCACATGATACTTTTAACGTTTCTTAGAATACGTGAGAACCCACATGCAAATGGTGATGCTTTCTTTCTACTTCATTGACACCCTCACACCATTATTATATTTTACGATTATATATATATATTTTATATGGTTCGAGAGAGTACCAGCTATTATGCAGCGCACCAGATGATATTATCTTTAAAAAAACATTTTTAATTTTTTTTTTCATAAACATGTTTTAATTATTATAATGAAGATCATATATAAATTTCACATACATTCACATCTTCTAGCTTCTAAAAAATTATGTGAATTTGTGTAATGTTAATTAGAACATACTTATGAAAATTTTTTTTCAAAAAAAATAATTTTAAGTGTGGTACTTTCTGGTGCGCTGCGTAGTAGGTGGTAAATACTTGAACACACACACAGATATATATATATATATATATATATATATATATATATATATATATATATATATATATATATATATATATATATATATATATATATATATAGAGAGAGAGAGAGAGAGAGAGAGAGAGAGAGAGAGAGAGAGATAGAAGATATTTGTGAACACTTTATTCGTTGTAAACATTGTGAACAACTATAAAATGACTTTGAATCTTGTTGCAAATGCTACGAAACCCTTCTATTAACCTATGAAATTTTGTTGAATCCTATAAATTTTTCGAATAATATGAAATTATATACATCCAGGAAAACGTCCCCTGAATTACTACATCAACATAATATTGTAATTTCCCATACTTCCCCTAAATTGATTCACATTACCAAGTTTTATGCAGTCGAGCCTTTCTCAAACTTGAAATGTAACATCCTAACTAAAAAGTGCAACTTGATATTTCACTTTTTCTTGTATATTCTAGTATTCAACATAGGTTTTTTTTGCAACTATTAATTGAGCAACACATGCTCCATCATTCCATTTACACGAGTTCTATTTATTCATTTGAGCAAGATTCCTGAATCATTATATGACACTTTAAAATAATAGCAATCAGATATGCACAACCTGACGGGTATAATATATTGGATAATCGGTCCTCGACAGTGGTACCTACTGTCATCACCACATTCCAGGTCACACTAATATATGAAATTATCATTATGTCAAAGCATGTTTACCGAAAAGATGCACGCCAAATGAACGTTGGTTGTCATGTATAAACATTTCAAGTCCAAATGTGAATCAAGTATCAATAAACTCATATAGAATGCCAATATGAATTATGCCCCACTAGAACATGTTATTTCATGCACGAATGCAATGAAAACAAACGCAACAATAACTATCTATTACTCACAGTGATTATTTTAGTAAGGACGTTTTGGAATAATCTCAGGGTCTTACACAATCTCAATATATGCACAAGTTATTCCTTAACTTTATTTTTGTCAATTCGTGTTTCTTTAACATTTGCTTTGTTACTTTAATCTTTACCTGTTCAACTCATTAACTCATCGATATACCCAAATGTGTGTTAAATAACCTCACAAGTGACCCGTTTTATCAATATGTGAACCTTATATAAGTATACATATAAAAGTGGCAATTTTAGACATATTATTCAACTCTGATATACCAATCTCGGATTTAGTTGAACTCCGAGATCATGTAATCTCGGACTTAAAAGGATTCCGAGATTTCTCACTTGGTCTTGTTGAATATTAGTCAAATCTCTGACTTTGAAGAATACCCAAATTGTGTAATTTTGGACTGTAAGACGGCGTTTGGTTCATGAAATACTTTTGGACGAAATGGAATAGAATAAAAATTGAAAGGAATGAAAACCTCAAGAATTCAAATGGGTAACATGTTTGGTTTGCAAGGAAATGGAATTCAGAGAAAACGAAATGGAAAAAAGCGAGGCATCGTACCAACGCTAGGGAGTGTTGGCTCTACGCCAAGGCAGCCTAGAGCGCCACCCCACACGCCACCCCCATGTGCTTGGTAAGAAATGATTTAATTGAGGCCTTTAAGGGTTTTGGGTTCGGTTTTGGTAAAGACGATTGAGGATTTAGAGTGTAGAACCGTGGATGCATGTGTGGTATTACAGGTTTAAAACAATATTTAAGTTGTATGAAAGCATTGTAGACAAGTTTGGAGTTCACATTCGACACCTAAGTAAGTAAATCGAACGCACTATGTGTTTATGTGTGTGCGTTTATACGACTGTGATAATACACAGTGGTTGGATCGGTCTTAAATAGGCCAATTGATCACATGGAACATCAAGTTGAAATTTTAATGATAGTGATTTTTTTATGTAATGTCTGTTGGTTTAAATTGAGATGTCATATAATAATCAGAAAAACATCATGATATGCAACAAGCAGATAAAGATTCATAATATATGATGGGCTTTGTGTATTTATATTTTTAACTAACATTTAAGTATCTCTTATTCATCAAAGTATGTATATGCAAAATAAGCCGGTTTATATTTGACGAGTGGTTTTAGTTTCTAATTAAAACACATCTGTTGGCTACCATCCTACCACATAATTAACATGGATGTAGGGATGGGCAAAACACTCGTTTTATCTTTAATTGAATTGGATATTTTCGGGCCGGTTCTCGATATTTATAATTCCATTAAATCGGTTATTGATTCCACTGGGTTAGGTTCGGTCCAATCCGAATTTTGATTTTTTTTTCTTTATGAAAGTCAGGAAAAAATGAGTTCCGACAAGACCAGATATTTTCGAGCCTGTTCTCGAGTGTTAGTTTTAAGCATTTTCAGTTTTATGTTTTTTGGGATCGGATTAGTTTTGGAACCGAACTCGTCACTTCATCAATGTCACTATAATAAATCTCATAAAAAACTTTAGGTTGTGTTTGGTAGATAGAATCGTAGAGAAAAATAATTAAGTATAAAATCAATGGTTTTTTATACTATCAAAGTTGAAAATGCAATAACCATATGGTGGTTGTAATTCTCTTAATCTAATTTTAGTTTATACTTAATTCTCCACAATTGCTAGAGAAATGAAAGAATAGACTCTTAACTTATATGTTAATCCAACTTGAGAATTCATAGAGAATTTTAATATGTAATTCAAGTATCATAACTTATAATTTGTCTTCATTTCATTTCTCTTTGATTCCCTCTACCAAACGCAATCTTAGAGTTAAACGACGTTTGGATAGAAGCACTACTATACATCGATAAGGTACTTAAGTCAAGATTGCCAAGCGCACTTTTAAGTTTTAACACATCCCATTAGACGATCAAGCATGATATAGATGTGGGGATAAAATGTCGTTTCAACTGGAGACATAAGACACCACTACCATACATTTTTGTTTAATATATTGATTCTTCTCATAGGTTAAGGGTCGTTTCGTGAATTTTATAGGCCTGTGCTGGGGTGGATCCATCACTATGGGGTAGGGGTCAAACGACCCCGATAAAATTTTTATTTTACTTTTATATGTATAATCGAAAAATTTTCGACCCCTATGATTTTTGAAGTTTGACCACAATATCATTGTTAAATTTTATAAATTTTACAAATCAAAAACTTTGTTACAAAATCTAAGAAAATATACCCAAACCTAATAGTTAAAACATAATTTCTATATAGCGTATACTAAATAAATTATATAAAATTAATTACGATAAATCAATTTTGGTAAAATTAGCCAAATAGGTGTTCAATTCAAAAGTAATTAAATTGAATTGATTTTCATTAATAGAACTTAAATTGCATAATAATTAATAATGTTTTCTAAAATCAATTAAATGAGTAAAATGAAATATTATTTTAGGAAAATTGGAAGGAAAAATGAGAATTTGATTACTTGATGTTGTGACATCGGACATTAGATAATCTCCTTTATTTATATATTAAAATTGTAAACATTGTTACTTTACATAATTCTTTAGTTTTTATTATTATAATTTTTTTACATTTTATGGATTTACAATTATTATATTTTATTATTATAATTTTTTTTACATTTTATGAAAAC
This sequence comes from Centrapalus pauciflorus, assembly GCA_020465985.1. Classification (NCBI taxonomy): domain Eukaryota; kingdom Viridiplantae; phylum Streptophyta; class Magnoliopsida; order Asterales; family Asteraceae; genus Centrapalus; species Centrapalus pauciflorus. Next base: position 828,495 of record JAANYP010004003.1, read on the forward strand.
TGAATCCAACTAAACCTTGAAGATGAATCCCGGAAAATTTGAAATGTTTAGTTATGTTTGAATAAGTTTTTAGCAAAATAAATTGTTTGAATACATGTTTAGTTAAATAGTGTTTGAAATAGCTTTTTTAATAAAATAAAACCCGGTTACAACAAGTTTTTCCAACCTGAACCGGTTACAACCCTATCCGAACCGGTTAGGTTAGATTTGAGTTTTTCTTCCCACGATCTGGTTTTTGGCCCAAACCGATTTTTGAACTTTACTAAAACCGCTCCAGTTTTCAAACCCAAACCAAAAATCGGTCAAACCCAATTTTATACCATCTCTACCTGCATAGGGTCGCGGTTTTATGGGTCCTCCAAATATGTTAGACCAAGTATATATACATGCATGCCTTAATTGGCTCAGGAAATATGGAAGTCCATTAAGCAAGGGAGTCCAACACAGATACATGCATGTCTTAATTCAATCATTTAATTAAAATATGATCCAAAGATGGGAAAGATACATATGCATAATTGCATATACACTCACACACATAATATACATAAACTCACACATACATCCACATAAGCATAATTCTAGTTTAAAGTTTGTTGATATTTACAAAAAAATTTCAATTTGTTTTATATTAATTACAAGGGTTTAATATTAAAAAACCAACATGTTTTCGTGTTTTTTGCGTTTTAGTCTCTCCGTGTTATTTTTTACTAAGAAAGTCCTCAAGTTATTGTTTTCAATCCGGTTTTCGGGAAAAAATTTTCATAATCAATCCAGTCTTTTTCTACAAAAAAAAAACCAACATGTATTCACCGAAAAATCCACAAAGTTGAAGCCTTTTTTGAAAAAATAAAAAAATTCTAAAAATCACAAACAAATATATTACTTAATAATTTTATTGGTAAAAAATAACATGGAGAGACTAAACCGCAAAACCGTGAAAAATATGTTCGCTTTTTTTCATATTATTTATTTTATTTTTGTAAATTGTGGGTATATTTATGAGTTCTAATAATATATTGATTACAAATTTGTTTTATATTGAATGATAAAAAAACCAAAGTGGAAAAAGGGAGTCTAAGGAACAAAACAAAAAATCAAGTCGTAATAAAATTTGGATGGAAAATTCCTAACCGAAAACGACAGTTCATAACTGGTCGGTATCAAGACTAGTCCGGACCAAAGACTGGATCAAAAGAAGACCGTTTGGGATCGCCTAGGGGTAGATTGAAAAGAAATTGGTTTGGGAAAAGACTGACCTATCCAGTAATAGTCTAGTCCTAGTTTTGCTCATCCCTGGTCATGAAGAATGTCCAAAAATGACATATACGAAAAGTTAACATAAAATTTTGGGTAAATTACAAATTTGGTCCCTGTGGTTATAGGGAAATTACGGATAAGGTCCTTCTATAGAAGAAATTACAAATTCGATGTCTGTGGTTAACATTTTGTTATGGATTTGGTCCTTTGACCGGTCATTTTTTTTAAAATGACCATTTTACCCTTGACATAATTATAAGAATAGGTAATAAACTTTCTTTTTTATAAAATAAAAAAATAAAACCAGAACTCTTTTATTTTAATTAGGGAAAATGACATCTAATAGCTGTGAACTTTCGACTTTGTACCGATTTATGTAGTGAACTTTTTTTTGTGCACATTTGGTAGTCAAAGTTTCAATTTTGTTCCAATTTGGTAGTTGGTCGACCTGGTAACCGGTTTCATCCGGTTGCAACGCCTACGTGGACCATTTTTAAATGACGTGGCAACCCGTTTTGATATTTCACCCGGTTTTACCTACGTGGCGGATCCGTTTTATAATATTACACGGTTATAAACCCAACCCGGTTCCTTTCTTAAAATCTCAAATGATATTAAATAAAGGAACCGGGTTGGGTTTATAACCGAGTATAAACCGGGTAATATTATAAAACGGATCCGCCACGTAGGTAAAACCGGGTAAAATATCAAAACGGGTTGCCACGTCATTTAAAAATGGTCCACGTAGGCATTGCAACCGGATGAAACCGGTTATCAGGTCGACCAACTACCAAATTGGAACAAAATTGAAACTTTGACTACCAAATGTGCACAAAAAAAAGTTCACTACATAAATCGGTACAAAGTCGAAAGTTCACAGCTATTAGATGTCATTTTCCCTTTTAATTATCAACTAATTTTAGTGATGGATTAGCTGCTAGCTTGTTCCATGTCTTCTGAAATGCATGGTCAATATTTTAGGTGATGTTGACGAGGTCAAAGAGAGAGAGAAAGGAAGCAAGAGTGTAGCCTTCTTTGTGACTGGATGAAGCAACAGCTTGGTGACAAAGTTGCAAAAGTGTAAATCTCGAACCGTTTGAGCTCGTCCCCTTGTGTCCGGCAAATTTGAGGCTTCTCAGATACATCTCAACATCCCCGGCTATAATAGTAACTCCTCCGACAACTACTTTCTTCGAGGCTTCCATCGAGTAAATAGAAACGAGGCTTCTCAGATACATGATCGGTTCCTTACGATCGAATCATCGAAGCCTTCATGAATGAAACCACCATCCTATAGACCTCAAAGCTTTAGGTCTGGATCTGGATCTATTTGAACCACAAAGCATGGATCTGTTAGAGAGAGACGAGATCGAATGGAAGTTGGCTGACCGGTGGTGGCGGGGTGGCTGACCAGTGGTGGCGAGATCGAATGGAAGTTATCTGGATCTATTTGAACCACCACCCTCTAGATCAAGTGGTGGTGGCGAGGTGGCTGACCGGAAGTTGGTGGCCGGGAACGAATGGAAGAGGCAATAGAAGGGTTGCAGAAGAAGCCATCTCTCTCTATCTCACACACACACAGAGATATTTTGATTTTTGAGACTATTTTAATAATTAAAATGAAAAACAATTGGGTTTTGGATTTTTAATTTTTATTTTTATTAAAAAAAAGTTCATTACCTATTTTTATAATAATCTCAAGGGTAGAATGGTCATTTAAAAAAATGACCTGTCAAAGGACCAAATCCATAACAAAATGTTAACCACAGACATTGAATTTGTAATTTCTTCTATAGAAGGACCTTATCCGTAATTTTCCTATAACCACAGGGGACGAAATTTGTAATTTACCCTAAAATTTTTTAGGTCAAAGTCGAATCAGCCTATGATCCAAGCACCTGTATAATCAAAGTAACGTTTACCATCGTCTTTGTTTTATATTTTTGACGGTAGGCATGTCAATCGATCAATGTTGATCCATGTGCAATTATAAGCTTCAATAGATCAACAAAAGCAATCCAACTTTCCATTTTAAGATTCAACAGGTTAATCTATTTAGTTGGATCAACTTAATCGATCTATGAATCGTCTTGGTCAATCTATTTAATTGATATCTAAACTAGATCACTTATCCCACCGCACCATCACCATCACCTCCACCGCCACCGCTACCACCACCTCCACCACTGCCGTCGCTACCACCATCACCATAACCACCGTGACAAGATGACACTACCTCCACGCCGTCGCCACCCTCACCACGCAGTTGTTGCCTCCGACTAAACTCCCACCACTGCTGCCACCTCAATCGACGCCGCCCCACTGCCACCGCTAGGGTTGAGTAGAAACCAAACCAGAAACACAAAATACCATTTAACTCGTAAACTGAAACCGGAAAAACCGTTTCAAATGGTTTTGGGTTCAGACTTTGCCTAAAATCGAACTGTAAAATCAGAACCAAAGCGGTTTATAGATATTTAATTTTTTTAATTTTTTAAATATATTAAGTAATTATTATATGGCGTAAAATGAAAAAATCAACATGTTTTTTCACGTTTTTTTTTGTTTTCGTCCATCTATGTTATTTTTTTCCATAAAAGTTCTCAAATTAATTTTTTTTAGTTTGGTGAAATTTAGAAAATAGAATCCGGTTTTTAGGTTTTTACAAACCCGGTTTATTAATTTTAACCGGGCTCTAATAGTCAAATTTCACAAAACTAAAAGAAATAACTTGAGAATTTGAGGGATGAAAACGCAAAAGACGTGAAAACTAGTTAGTTTTTTTCAAAATAAACCCTAACGTAAATGAGTAAATAACTAAGTTTAACAAATTAAAGTGTCGAATTAACTAGTAATTAATAACCAGTATTTTAAAATAGGGATAATTACAAAAATAGCCATTTCTCAAGGGTTTATTCACTTTTTAGCCACTTTTTATGAATTTTACCAAAATAGCCACACTTTACGTTATCACATTTACGTGATAGCCACAATTTACGTGACTTGTACTTTTTTTCATTTTTAAATGCATTACGTTACAAAAGTAGTTTGGTCACGTAAATTATTGTACTTTACGTGACCACTGATTTGTACTTTTTTCATTTTTTAATGCATTACGTTACAAAAGGTGTTTGGTCACGTAAATTGTTGTACTTTACGTGACCATTTTTGCTCCTTCCCAATAAATGTTTGGTGAGATGTCTTGTCATCTTCTTTCTTCACTTTAACTTTTCTTCATTTCTTTCTCTCTCTTCCTCTCTTCTTTCTCCTTCTCTCACTCTGTCTCTTCCTCTCTTCTTTCTCCTTCTTTATCCATTTTTGCTCCTTTGTAAAGAACCCTAATCCATAAAAACGATTGAGGAATAAATGCCCACAAATTTCGAACAGGTTTTGGACTTCTAGGACAGGAATAATCAATCAAAGGGTTCCGACTCCATCCCTCAGATTCACTTCAAAATATTGGATTTTCGATTCTCTCTGTTTTATCTATTTCATGGTTTTTGTCTCATAAACAATCTCCATCAATACTACTAATCTTCAACTCTTAGCGTCCATTAATGCATCAACAAAGAAGGAGAAAGAAGAGAGGAAGAAGGAGAAAGAAGAGAGGAAGAGAGAGAAAGAAGATGAAGAAAAGTTAAAGTGAAGAAAGAAGATGACAAGACATCTCACCAAACATTCATTGGGAAGGAGCAAAAATGGTCACGTAAAGTACAACAATTTACGTGACCAAACACCTTTTGTAACGTAATGCATTAAAAAATGAAAAAAGTACAAATCAGTGGTCACGTAAAGTACAATAATTTACGTGACCAAACTACTTTTGTAACGTAATGCATTTAAAAATGAAAAAAAAGTACAAGTCACGTAAATTGTGGCTATCACGTAAATGTGGTAACGTAAAGTGTGGCTATTTTGGTAAAATTCATAAAAAGTGGCTAAAAAGTGAATAAACTCTTGAGAAATGGTTATTTTTGTAATTATCCCTTTAAAATATATAATTTAGTTGGATTACGGATTGAATCATGATCCAATGACTAATGTATCAAATCAATGATCGATTTAATTGGATCATAATCTATTGGATCATAATGGAAACAACAATTGATCGATGTGTATTCATTTCTTGCATTGTTTCAAGATGGAAACAACAATTGATACCAGAAGAAAGAGGTTTTAATACAACGAACCACTCCCAAACTATTAACATACTAACCACAATAACATTACATTATGATTGAAGATTCATCAAGGACAACTCACAAATATATGAATTTTGACATTGTTCTGGGAATCATACAAAACCCTTTATTTTCACTAGACAATTCATCACTGAATAAAAGCAATCCAGAAATCCTGAGCATTATTCAACAGGGGAATCAAATTCAAACCCCCCAAAACAGAGAAACATGAAGCAAATCGAATTTCTAAAATTGAATACCTAATGAGAGAAGACAAACTCCCACACATTGCATCAATGAGAAGAAACTTTAAGATTGAGTGATTTATTGAACCACGATTTCCAGCTGCCGGAGTTCTTCCGAGTTATTCCCACCGTCACCGGCTTTCCATCGCCGGCCTCCTCCACTGGATGAGGCTTCTTACACAGCATGAAATTTCTAACACCAAACGATCCGATTGCCTCCAATGGACTCAAAGCTACAATGAGATTCAATCAGTTAATAACACATTTACAGCCCAAAGCGTTTGAAATTAAGTATTACCTTCGGTTCCGGCAATGGGGCAATAGAGGACGAAATCATTGATATTGGATCCGAGAACCGGAAGGCGGCCCTCGCGTGCGTAGGATTTGAGGACGGTGTCCATGACGGAAGCAACGAGCTCCTCTTCGTTAACAACAAAACGAATCGGTCCTGCGCTTCCGATGACGGTTATGCTAATGAGAAGACGGTTTCCGGCATGATTCTTCTTTTGCTTATACATCAACATATTTTCTTCGAATCAAAAAAACAAAATCGTTTTCCGAAAAAAGAAGAGGAAAAAATCAAGCAAAATGAATGTAATAAAAGAAAACAAAAACTCTAGGGTGGTTAGTAGGAATCGGAATTCAGGGATCGAGGCCGACGCAGCGGTGGTACCAGCCTTCCTTGCAGGATCCAAAGCAGAAAGCGGCGGAAAGAGAAGAGATCCCCCTCGAGGAAAGGGGGGAGATCATCAACTGATTGCAGAAGACTTCCACCATTCACAATTGGATCTGTGAGGGATGAATTGGGAGAATGGAAGACGAGAGCAAAAAATGGGGGAACGATTATTAGGGTTAGGATTGATATTGGAATTAGGTTAGGATGCTCGGAATAAAAAGGAGAAATCCGCCGACCCTTTCCAATGCACGTTTGCCAAATCTCCTTTTGCGTCAATCTTGGAGGTTGGGGTTGGTGGGTATTTTTGACATCTACATCCTGACACGTGTCACATGGGACTACCTCCACGTTAGCTCTTCTTTTTTATAATAGTTTGATTTTCACCATTTTCAGTTTTTCACCAACCTGAAAGAGCAAATTGCGGACAAAGTTAAATACTCCAATTAATAATTTTTATAAAAATATAATATATAAAGTGGATGACATAGATTTTATATATATTTTATATTTAATATCATTTATGGACTCTTTAAATATCATATAACTAACTTAAATAATATATTTTAGAATTTATATTAAAAATATATGCATTACAGAAATTCTATCCATAAATAGTTTGTAAATAAATAAGTGTAACTTGTAAAATGTAGTATGTACATGTCAGTTATATATAAAAGAAGCTATTAATCTTAAATTTATTTCTCAGTTATTATTGGAAAAAGGATAACAAATTTGATTTTGAATAACATGCGAGATATTTTCATATTTTGTCATAAAAAATAAATCTATCAAAAGCATAAAACATGCCTCGAAGGAATATTCCTTTGCATACAGAAGATACATGTTGCGGAAATAATAAAATATCTCGTCACCCGCAATTTGATCATGGGATTTTTGGTTTTGACTTTTGACGCTACTTCTGAATAGACTTTTGAGGCCACATGCTTTCTTAAAATAATGTATTTGTTTTGTTATTTTCTTATTATTACAATAAGTAAAAACTATTAAATGAGTAATTATTTTTCAGTTGTTATCTTTTTCATGATTTCAAATGACATGTTTTACATTTGACATTTGTCAATTACTATATCTAATACACTTAGGTGGCGTTTGGTTTGTAGGATTTTAACAACTCATTTAGGATTTGGATTTGGAAATTTTTCTATGTCATGTTTGGATAAAACCTAAAATGAAAGAATTTAGCTTCATTTAGAATTTCACATTCCACACTTCTCCTCATTTCATAATGCACTCACCCCCCTAATAATTTTAAAAGCCTATCATTTTAGAATCCATCATTTTAAAATCATGCAATCCAAACGGCACCTTAACTTTAAGTTAATTATACAAATTTAAGAATGAATCAAATTAAAATCTCAACAACCAATACTAAATTTACCTTCAATATTTTTTGCACATGGGTTAAGAAGTGAGCATGATGAGAATTGAATTTTGATGTGGTTTATTTTATAAAGCCGAAAGTTGGACTTTAAATCCTAAAAACCTGTGATTGTAGTTCTCTGTGGCTCGTTTCTACATTTTTTTTTTTACCCTTTTTTGTTGTTTATTGTTGTTGATTGTTTTGTTTTGTTTTTGCTTCTCTTAAAATCTTAAAATTTTAGTTTTTTAATTTCTAAAATTTACACTAGTCAATTAAACAAAACAATTAATGCACTAATTAACTGTTTGGAACCGTGAAACAAAATAAAATTCATCCACAGTCAGATGAAATTAAATTTGATATAATTGTTAGAATATGGGTTGACCTGATTAACTAGAACCACAAAATTTTGCAGGAATTGAATTGAAGTGGGCGGATCACAGATGCCATCAAGTGTGAGTGGTCCAAATCTCTTGCACATATAATTATTTAATAAAAGAAAGAGAGAATTCAGATTTCGATCGTGAGGTGGTGCTCATCGATCGACTGCTTCTAATTATACAAGTTTATATTTACCCCCCTCTCTCTCTCCCCCTCTCTGTGGCTGAGTTTGAACAAGGAAGAAACTTAATTATATTAGGTTAATTTTGCATTTCTAACTGTTTTTTTTTCTTTCAAAATCAAAGTATATATTGGAGACCGAGATAAAGAAGCTAGCTAGTGTACATATATAACATAGATTAGATCGATGGAAGGAGTTATAGGATTATTGAAATTACGAGTGAAGAGGGGGATCAATCTTGCGGTTCGTGACACCAAAACCAGCGATCCTTATCTCATTGCAACATTGGATGACCAGGTATATATCTATTTCCATGATCATGCATCGATCTATTGCACCAGAATTGCATACACATCGTTGCTGCAAGTTATACGTGCCCATATATCCATGTTTTTGTTAATTAATCTCTTATGTGATCGATCATTGTCTGATATGTTGATATAAAACGGATCGAGATCTATGTTTTATATGTGATTGATAACATTTTTCTATGTTATTGTATCATGCATAGCAGCACAACATGTCCAAACTTATAACCATGCATGCAGAAAAATTGTTGCTAAAACTCGTATCTTTCTATCATATCTGCAAGAATTATAGAATAATTGTGTTGCAAATTATATTTTGGTTCCAACATTAATATAATTCATCATCATGCTATAGCATCTCGATCAATGGCTAGAGTTCGTGTAATTAATTTGTACACAAACACACACACACACACATATAAATACACACACATACATACTTAGTTTCAAAAAAGTAACACTCAAAATCGAGTGCATCCAAATGTATATTTATTAGACAGAAGATCTTTTATGAACAATCATAAAATGACTTTAATCTTGTTGCATATAAAACTGAACATTTCTATTAATATATGAATTTTATGAATCTTGTTGAATTTATAAATTTTGTTATTGAATTTTTATTAATTTTATGAATCTTGTTGCAGATAAAACTTATTGGATTCTATAAATTTGTCGAATTTTATAAATCATGTTGAATTTTATGAATTTGTTACAAATACTGATATGAACCTTTTGATTGTTATAGATATTGTTACGGACACTTCTAAATCATAGGAATCTTTTTAGAAACACCTGTTGATATATATGAGTGCTTAAAGTTTGTCTTTTTAAAAAAAAAAATTCATATTCACGTAAATAAATATTATATAGGACTATTTGTAAAAAATTACACACATCCACATATTATAGCATCTTAAAAGTCATGTGTACGTTAAAAAATTATGTGAACAACCTTAGTGTGGACGTTCACAATGGTACAGTACATGTGAACATGATGTTTCACATTATTCTATTGTGTGTTTATGTGTGATTATTTGTAAATTTTTTGTATTGTTAAGTTAAACATGATTATGAAAAATATAAAAAATGGTTTTAAGAGAGGTAACTCTCGTAATTCGTAAAACTAATGGTATTAATTGAACCTAAATCTTTATATGTGTGTGTGTGTGCGCGCATGACATATTTATGTAAATCAAGAATTTACAACACAAATTTCTTTTAGGTGACATTTGCTTCGTGAAATGAAATTCGAAAGAATTGAAATTTAAATTTACCTTGTTTAAAACTTTTAATAACAAAAATATAGAGTTAAATTTATTAATTTACCATTTGTAGAAATTTAATATTGCTACAAACTCATAAATAAATTAGATTCCAACCTTTGTACATCATTAACCATTACTACAAAACTATCTTTTATCCGTTAACATCAATCACACTAATAACTAAATTTAAATTTTGATTCTTTCAAATTAAATTATGTGAACCAAACGCCACCTTAAATATAAAGATACCAATGAGGACTAGAGGAGTAGAACAAGAAAAACATACTTATCAAATTAAATGAGAGGTTTGAACCATTGATTTTCTGATATGTGCTTCTTTCGATCTGAAGATATTATCTTCTAACGCAGAAAACAAAGACTAAGGTTATCAAGGCGAACTGCAATCCTGTGTGGAACGATGAATTGACTCTCATCATGAAGGACCCCAAAACTCCAATCAAAATTGTAAGTACGTAATGTACCCCTATAATCGAGTCCAATTAGAACCACGTACGTGGCAACATTCAATTGTAAACAACGTAAGTCCAAAAAATGTTGGATTTTCTTTAACAAAACTTTAAGAAGTTTAATCAATTTATTTATTGTGTATTCCAGACTGTGTACGATAAAGATAGGTTTAGTCATGATGACAACATGGGAATGGCAGAGATAGACGTAAAACCATACATAGAATGCCTCAGAATGAGTTTGGACCTGAAAAACATCCCAAATGGTACTAAACTCGACCGTGTTCAACCCAGAAAGAACAACTACCTAGCCGAGGAGAGCTGCATCGTTTGCGAGAATGGGAAAGTCGTACAAGACATGGTCCTTCGTTTGAGAGATGTGGAATGTGGTGAAGTTGTAATCCAAATAGAGTTGATTCCTCTCCCTGGTCGTAAAATACAAGTTTAGCTAAACAATTTATATACAAAACTCTAGAAATGCTACTACATGATTAATAATCTATCACTTTTCATCGTCTCATTTACTTTGTCACTTGTCATTTCTCAATTTATTACAATTTAATTTAAATTTAAATTAAATCATATTCACTCTCTTAAATATTAACTTAACTAATTTAATAATTAATTAATCCAAATTTATATAGTCAATAATTTTTTTTATTTTTTATATATTATAAATATTTATATTTAAATATTATTAATAAGTCAACCCATGTAGTATATGGATATTAACCTTGTTTATTTACTATATATAGTTGGATGGTTCTTTTTCCTTATGTATAGTACACTAACTAATTAATATACATATTAATATATGTTTTACTTCTATAATAACTAGTTATTAATCCATCTATTACATGAATATTTTATAAATACATGTTTACTACAAATCTACACAAAATGTCAATGACATACAAAAATGTTTATTTTTTTCTAAATACGAAAATAGTATTATCTTTTGTTATTAAGGATATTTAAACTTTTCCTATTTTAAATATGCATGAATAGTTTTATCGTGTCTCATCTTTTTGAAACTTTTTATCTTTTAGATTTTTATGTATAAATAAAATTTTTTAAATTTATATTTTACATAAAATACAACTTAAACACTTTTATTATTAAAAAAATTATAAAATATTTCATCACCAATATTGCATTATTTTTACTTTTTGGATATATAAAATAATGCATGGTTAGCTAACAATCGAAGTTAAATCTGGAAATTATTTAAATCATTTAAAAAGATTTTACTATTTATTTATAGCAGTTAAATTAGGTAGTACTTAATTATATTTTTACTTTAAGTTTAACAAAATAAATTAGATAACTAAATAAAAAGAATTATATATGAAAAATTGGATGGGAAAACGGAATTTTTATTAACTGAGAAAGTGACGCGTGGTACTAGATATTTTCTTTTATTAATACCCACACACACACACACATATATATTAAAAAAACTAATTATTTGCTTGAGAATATAAACTTATAAACAGATACACAATTATTATACGCATGTGATATAAACATATATCTAGTTTATCAAAAATTCAATTCAACTTAAGCATTTAAAATGTTTCTCAATAATAACATTTTGTATAATATCAATGTAGGATGTCATGAAAAAAGTATCTATTATTTTTTAACTTAAACTTAATTTTATTTTTTTATACACATGTGAGATTAGTTCAATATAAAAAAAATTTATGTGCTTGATTTACATAAAATTCAAAAGAATTTATTTTTATCTAATTATTAATACAATAAGATCAATTATTTTCTTCTAAATAAGAAAAATCCAAAATATGTACTTTAAATGTATTTTATAGAAGTAACATAAACACTAACCTTCTTTTAAAATAATTCATGTACACGTACAAATTTTTTTTTCCCAATAATTGTTGGATATCATTATAAATGAATAAATATGAATCCACAAATTAAAAATTATGGATTATATTTGATTTTTTTATACGGAGAAAATATTATATAAGTATATAAAGAATTTATATGTTTTGATTAAAACTAAACATCAAAATATTATGGCTTGTAATTTGGGTTCGAGTTGTCATGTAGCAAAAGCGAGGGGGCTAAAAGGTAAATGCATGGTTTTGAAATCACTATATTGTGAGATAAGGTTTGAGGTGTTGCTGGCCAATTATCTAAATCGGCTTGACGATCTCTCCTTCCTTGCAACAACAAATAATCTCCAAAAAATATAGGAATCTGCTTTCTCAAGTTGACAAGTTCTAGCGGCTCGATTCCCAGTTTATAAGCACCAATTCTAAGGTATAATCCACTCTTAATTAAATTAAGGTGACATCTGGTTCGGGAAATCGATGAAATTGAAATTGAAATTTTGATTATTTAAATTTTTTTAGAACTAATGTAAAATGTTAAATTTTATATATTTTCCGTCAAATTTCATTGTTTATAAGAATTGACATTCCTTCCTAACTTATACATGAATTAAATTCCAATATATACATAAATTAGATTCTAATCTATATCTCTAACCAATACTAAAAACTATATTCTACCTTCAACATCAACCATATTAATAACTAAAATCTAAATTTAAGTTCATTTGAATTCCATGAGTTATAGAAATTTGATAAATCATGAGTTATAGTCATTGTTTATACGAGATTGCATTACAGAATTTTGATAAAAATGAGTTATGAAACATTTGAGTTTTAATTATTAAGAGCTAATGTTGTGGGTAGAACCGTAGAAGTAACGTGTTTTTACCATAATTATATTTGACCTAATTATAAAAATTTAACCAGAACACTTATAAATAGTAAGTTATACTCATTATTTACGCGAGATCAAGCCGCATGATTTCAGTAAAAGATCTTGACATAATAAATTTTAGAATATCTTCGAGGTGATTTAGTTCAAGATGTTATTGAAGTCTACAATAAGTTTAAATCAAAACAATTTTAAATTCGTTTATTTAATTAGTTGACAAGTATGACAAGTTAACCAATCAACAAATAGACATGTAGGAGGTCTGGATTTTGATATGAGATTTTTAGGTGAGTTTAATGTGAGTTCTAGATCGGGATACATGGCTATATGTATGTGTACAAAGGTGTTCATATTTTTACATGCCTTACAAATATAAAAATTATGTTATACATTAAAAGAATGATTTTTTAAATATGTTTGCATGAAAAAGTTTGGGTACCGTAGACCATGTGTACCGGGACGCTTATATGGTCTATCAAATCGAGGTGCCATTAGTTGTAAATTACAACAACTCGTATAATTGTTAACAAACATTTAAAACACGTCTAGAAACATGCATAATGGAGTTGACGAATTTAATGATTTGATTCATTAAGAGATCTCAATTTTTATATAAAAAGTTGTTGATGTATGCAAACTAAGTTTTAGTACAATATTACTTCGTGATATGACAATATGTTTTCATAAGTTTTTTTGTTAATTAACAGTAACATTATTTACTTTTATCATTAATAATATTGACCTTTTTACCTTGTAACGAAAACGTAACTATGGTTTATAAAAAGTTGTTCGTAATTAAACGTAACGGTGAAAAGATGAATTCAATTCCCCTTTCAAATAGGATGTCAAATATTTATAATCTATTTTTTGAGCAGAAGCAGCATCGCTACTGCAACACAACTTTGCCCTCCTCTCTCAGAATGGCGACGGTTGCTCTTGGGATTCATCTCCACAATTGTGGTCGCTTTGAATCCCCTAAATTCCCTATAAGTTCCAGAAGATCTAAAGAATCAGCTTTGTATTACATTGAAAAAGATAGTTTTATGCTCAAATATGGCGACAAAACCTGCAAATTCAGACCTTCTTTTGATCCCAAGGTTCTGACCACTGTCGTCAGTGCTTCTTCTATCAGCTCCAGCTCTGACACAGCTCTCCTTGATACCACCGTCTCCGATGATGTCATCTTCCAACAAACATTTCCACTGCAACGCATCAAAAAGGTTCGTTTCTACTCAATACATAAGTATGTATGTGTTTATATTTCGAAATTCGTTGAGGGAAGTCTAAATACGAAAGTTATGTGTATTTCATTTAATGCAGGCTTTTAAATGTGTTTTGATGACAATTACCATAATTAAAAATTAGAAAGCTTTTAGTATCAAAATTGTCACTCCTTTCATTCCAAGCAATACTATGTTTGATGATAAAACTCAATATGAAGTGTATTTTATTTGGGATGGAGCATAAAGTTACAAGAAAAAACTATATTATAAATTTGTTGATATTATAGTTTTCTCACAAAAGAATTACTATTAATTTATAGAAACTACTTGATAAATATTACACATGACAGAGTTTGGAAGAAAAGGAGAAAAAGAATGCATTTGAATTTGAGTTTTACATATCATGTTTACTTTTTAATTATTCCTATTTTTTTGCAATCTAAAATAGTTATCGGCCTCAAATTCTCGTCCAAAAGGCCAAGATTCTCTGTTGAAACACTCACTTAAGTGGATTTGTAAACTCTAACTAATATACTGTTTTGTAGATAGGTGAAAATTACAATTAGACAGGTACAACATTTCTTGGAGCCAAATGAACAAAGCATAAATGCAAATAAATTAGCCTACTGTAACCAAGATCAACACACCAGATTCTAATATGGTTCTTACTTCTTACCCATTCAAATACAATTAAAAGGCAAATGGTTGTTTTGAAGGACATGAAAACACAAGCATGTTAATTGTACCTAAGTTTTTTTTCCTTCTTATAAGTGATGAAACATAAGTCTATATCAAGTGTTTGTATTGTATATATTATTGTATGTGTGGTTTTTGTTGGGGTGTTAATGGTTTAATATCACTGACAGGTGGAAGGAAAGATCTTAATCAAATTAAATAGTGGTAAGGATGAGGATAATTGGCAACTAATTGTAGGATGTAACCTGCCAGGGAATTGGGTTCTTCATTGGGGAGTAAATTATGTCAACGACATTGGCAGGTTTGGTTGACCATGTAGTCATAGTTCTCTTTTCTTTGCTCTCCTGTTACAATATTTTTTTTAATACTTTGATCAACCTTTTAAAATTTACACCCACATATATGTAGTTAGATATGTGTATCTCTGTGTAAAAAACACATGTTCTGTCTAATGGAATAATATGTTTAATTATGTTCCTCATGACTGGCATATGTGTTGCTTCTTATAATGTCAAATGTTATGTCCCTTTTAAACTGTGTTATCCAATTTCTCATAAGTTAAAATCATTGTTGGTCAATGGATACCCGGTTACATGTGGTATTTTTAATATATGACATCATCACATGAATTGTAATGGTTTTCACACTTAGTTACTCGATGTTTGTAGTGAATGGGATCAGCCTCCTGTTGAGATGAGACCCAAGAACTCTATTACCATAAAGGTATCTTATTTGCTCGATTTAATTCTGGTCAAGTGCATTTCTTTGCTCTTTGATAGTGTAATTAAGATGTTTTTTCCCAACTTTCAGGACTATGCAGTTGAGACACCTTTAACAAAATCATCAACGATGACAGAAAAAGCAGATTCAAGTTACGAAGTGAAAATTGATTTTAAAACTAAAAGTTCAATTGCTGCAATTAATTTTGTATTAAAGGTATCTAACTGGAGTTGTTAAGGTTAAAGATCTTCATCGCATTGTATATCTGTCTATTTGCACTTATGACTTGGTTTTATAGAACTTTCAATGATCTAGGATGAAGAAAATGGATCTTGGTATCAGTTCAGAGGGAGAGATTTTAAGTTGCCACTTGTGGATTTCTCCAATGTTGATGGCAATGCTATCAGAACCAAACATGGCTTTGAAATATGGTCAGGTTGGATCGATGATACAATATTTGTCCTCGGCCAACTTTATTTGTGTAATCTCTACATTTTGTTAATTGAAGACTAGAATTAGCCAGCTAACAAATCTACTTCAACTTCAGGGCAGTTATCCAACATGCTACTACAATCAGAAAATGAACATTCTGAAGAAGAAAATACAAGTGGTAACTTGAATCATAAGACGATGATCCTTCATAATTTTTCTGAAGAGTATCCCATTGTAAAGGAAACTCTAATTGAAAATTCCATGAATGTTTACATTAAGAGATGTTCAGACTCATCGAATAATCTTCATATCGAAACCGATATTCCTGGTGATGTTATTGTTCATTGGGGAGTCTGCAAGGATGAGAATAAGAATTGGGAAATTCCTTCTGGCCCCTATCCAACTAATACATCAGTATTTAAAAACAAGGCTTTGCGTACTCAATTACAGGTATGCTTATTTCATTATTCATACTTTTTTTATTTAATAGCACAAGTTCATAGTAAGTGTTTGGTGGCAACGTTCTTTGCCTTTTACATTTACTTCTATATGTTAGTGATGTAGGTATGTGAAAGAATATACAAAGAAAAAAGTTGATAGTCAGTAATATAAATGATAGAAGTAGCTTAAAACAGTAATATTCAATATATTTTTGTTGCAAGTATTTAGCATATACATTATAGACTAATGAGTATAACACAACATACTTTGCATGTTGTTTAAACCTTTCACCGTTGGAGAACCATCGGGTTTATATACTTATTTCCTAATGCACCTTCTTTGCAGCAAATCGAAGGAGGACAAGGCTGTTATGGAGTATTTCCTTTAGATGAAGGAACTGCAGGGTTTCTTTTTGTTTTGAAACTTAAGGATAATACGTGGATCAATTACATGGGAAATGATTTTTACATACCTATTTCAAAGGGAAGCAACTTCCAAAAACTGATAAGTCCTGAAGAAAATAATAATATCTCTAGAAGTGTGGAAATGGATACGGAAGCCAGTCATGAAGTTTCTGCATATACTGATGAAATCATTAACGAAATTAGACATCTAGTAACAGGCATATCCTCTGCAGCGAATCGAAAAACAAAAAGCAAAGAATCACAGGAAATCATCCTTCAAGAGATTGAAAAGTTAGCTGCAGAAGCCTATGGTATCTTCAGAAGCTCTGTTCAAAGTTTACCAGATATCGTCGAGATTGAAGCTGAGGATGTTAAACCCTCTGTAAAAATACGTTCGGCGACTGGTTCAGGTTTTGAAGTTCTATTTCAGGGATTTAATTGGGAGTCTAACAAATCTGGAAGATGGTATGTGGAACTACAGGAAAAGGTTGAAGAATTATCTTCACTTGGATTCACCATTGTTTGGTTGCCCCCACCCACTGAATCTATCTCACCTGAAGGCTACATGCCACGAGATCTATATAATTTAAATTCCAGGTACTTAATTAAAATATAGACACAAAGTTCTCATATTTTATGCACACATACTTGCAAGAGTGCTTTCAACTATGCGACTCTATGAGTATTCTTGTTATTTTCACCATAGATGACAACTCACATTACTTTCCTATTATCAGAGGAAAGAAAAGTGTGTATAACACGTCAATTTGTAAAGGTTTGACTGACATCTAGATGCCACCAGGTATGGAAATATTGATGAGTTGAAAGCTCTTGTCAAGAAGTTCCGTCAAGTGGGTATTAGAGTTCTAGGAGATGCTGTCATAAATCATCGATGTGCACATTATCAGAATCAAAATGGTGTATGGAACATTTTTGGTGGTTTATTGAATTGGGATGACCGTGCAGTTGTTGCAGACGACCCCCATTTTCAGGTATAAATAAGACAATTCTACAAATGATGCAACACACTGTTTCTTTTGCTTGTATAAAACATCAGAGGGCAGAACCTTTAGGGTGCTTTTGGTACGGTGGAATCATGATAATGGAATCACATAGGGTTTACAAGCTTTTTATTATTATCATGTAACAAGATCTTTAATATTTATTAGAAAGGAGTAGAAAATTGAATTTAATATAAATTTTATTTGTCCCCATTCATTATCAAATGGAGAGAATCAAACATATAGAAGGAGAATGGCGTTCTTATGTTTCTTTCTTCATTTTCAATGTTTATAATTATGTATGAGTCATTATCATTTGCTAAAAAAGCTTCTAAACTTAACGATTTTTCCATTTCTCGCGATTCCACCATACCAAACACCTCCTTATAGTTTCAAACTTGAGTCGTGAAGGCATATTTGCTAATTGCATTTTCATCAGAGGAACTTTGTATCTTTAGTGTTTTCTGGTGATCGTTTAGTCTGAGGTATGTGAAGTGTTTCCTTTTTCTTGTAGGGTCGGGGAAATAAGAGTAGCGGAGATAATTTCCATGCTGCACCGAATATTGATCATTCACAAGAGTTTGTGAGAAAAGATCTTAGTGAATGGTTATGCTGGCTTAGGTTAGTCATCCCATGTAGTTTCTTTAATTGTATTGTCAATACATTTGTTGTTGAATTAGTTAGGCTGACACCTCGGCTCTACACCGAAGACCTTTTTGTGAAGTGGAGTTTTGCAATTTCTCTTGGTGTACTTTTAATAAAATGTTAGTGTTGTATTTTATAGGAAAGAGATAGGGTACGATGGATGGAGACTTGATTTTGTTAGGGGATTTTGGGGTGGTTATGTAAAGGAGTACATGGAAGTAAGCAAGCCCTACTTTTCTGTTGGCGAGTATTGGGATTCTCTAAGTTATACTTATGGTGAGATGGATCACAATCAAGATGCCCATCGACAAAGGATTATTGATTGGATAAATGATACTAGTGGAACTGCTGGAGCGTTTGATGTCACCACGAAAGGAATTCTTCATTCTGTAAGTATATGGAAGTAATGACCAAACAAATTGAAGTTATCCTTTGAATGCATTGATCAAGTTCAGTTCATCAAAAATAAAATCAACCAACATCCTCTGCCTGTATTGCCTTTTGTCTTGTAGGTTGTAGCTAATTTTAGCAATCAAATCATTTTGACACGGTGACCCATACAGAAACGATGTATTTTACTGTAAAACTCAAATAATCGATTTTTGTAACGTAGCATGTGAGAGATAAAGTCGACTCGTAGCAGGCTATTATTTAAACCATGTTAAGCATTTGAAACCTTGATTTTATATGTCACTCATGATGCTTAATTACACACCAAACTTATTTGGTGACATTTGATTATCGGCCCAACTATTAACTAACTCTAACCTTCTGTTTTTATCGGCCCAACTATTAACTAACTCTAACACTTATAATTCTTTTTTTTGAGGCCTTTGCAGTTTGCATTAGTAAGATTTCAAATCACAATTTCTTGTATATAGGCAATTGAAAGATGTGAATATTGGAGGTTAAGTGATTCAAAGGGAAAACCACCAGGCGTCGTTGGATGGTGGCCCTCTCGTGCTGTGACCTTTATTGAAAATCATGATACCGGTTCTACACAGGTATTAACTTGTTTTCTAGCGGTGAGTATTTCCTTTAAATATAGGTTACGAAATTTGAATATGTAAAATTCCATTTGAAGGGTCACTGGAGATTTCCAGGTGGAAAGGAGATGCAAGGATATGCTTACATCCTGACTCACCCTGGAACACCATCGGTATTCTACGATCACATATTCTCCCACTACAAGTCTGAAATTTCTGCACTTATCTCATTCAGGCACCGTAACAAGATCCAATGCCGGAGTACAGTAAGTGTCATAATTTTGCCATGGAGATAAATTATAAAACAGTAAACACAATATTCTCACTTCTATCTCTCTTTCTGTCATGCACTATCTAGATTAAGATCACCAAGGCAGAAAGAGATGTTTATGCAGCCGTTGTCGATGAGAAGGTGGCGGTGAAGATTGGACCGGGGCATTACGAACCCGAAAGTGAAAGCCAGAAATGGTCATTGGCTTTACAAGGCAGAGATTATAAGGTTTGGGAAGCATCATAAAGTTCTATATCTGAACAAGTGATGGATATGAGTTGAACAAACGATTCATCGGGCAATAATTTAAGCAAGCCAATTGTTCTTGCATACGAAGGGTACATTCATCATCGATGATGAATTACAAAACATGTTAATAGAGAATAATAAGAAGTTTGTGTGTAAAAAATTACTTTCCACTTTTTTTCCTCTTAATTAAAAGTTATAAAGAATACTTGTAGATATTTGTTCAAGCATATGAAAGCCACTGCGGAGAGATATCCACCATATATATTTTTAATTGCATGTTAATTACCACAAGAAATATATAAGAATTAATTAATTAATTAGTCATATAATCAATGATGCAAGATTGGATCACCAAGCTATCACCCTAATAACATCGTTTTGTAGCGTAATTTTTTTAGAATTTTAGTAGTGCAACCGAAGATTTTATACGTGCAACTTATCTATTCAATTGCTGAAAAACAATTAAGGGTCCGTTTGACAAAAACTAGCTTGAATTGGAGCTTATAGTCTTGAGGTAGCTTAAGTTTTTACTAACAGACGTGTTTGATAAAGAAGCTGGAGCTAGATCTGGTTAATATAAAAAGACATAAAAGTACATATAAATAAATAAACCAAGTCAAATCATAATTAGTTTTCGTAATTTTATTTTTCATAAGCTCAAACTATTTTAAAAAAAAAAAAACTAGTTGAAGTATTTTATGATTTAGGAGCTTATGGTTTAATAAGCTCCTAGAGAAAAACCATTCAAACACAGAATATGGATAAAAAGTAGCCGGAAGCTTTTAAAAACCATAAGTTTAGGCTCTCACAAGCTTTTATAAGTTGCACGTCAAATAGACCTTAAAGTGTGCAATTTAATTATAAAAATTTATAACCTCAAATCAATTAAATAAGTTAAAAGTAAAATAGCCAAATATATAAAATAATAATAGTCAAACTTTTAAAACCCATCTAATAAAACTCAAACCCAATATTTGTTAAAATCTAAAACACCTAAGAATCTAATATGACCCAATCTTAAAACTCAAACCTAAACACAACAATTTGATAAACCTAATCCTAAACCAAACTCTAACATATCTATATGATTTTCCAAAAAAGAAACAACTTAGAGGAAGATAATGTAGTATAATACTAAAAATATGTGTGATAATGTAGTTTAGTATAGTTACAGGTTTATTGAAAGAAAAAAAAACTAAAAGTTGATACAAAACTCGAACTCGACACAAAATTAAAGGGATAAAAAAGGGTTGACCAAAAACCTGTCAAGAGGAAGACGACTACCCAAAACCCAATGTCCCAATCCGATTGTCTGTTTGCTTAAATATTGTAACGGAGATATCTATTACTCGAACCCAAAGATGTTATAGAGATACATCTTTTTCCTAGTTGTTGTGTGGTGGACGGTGGTCTTTGGGTCCTGTTTATGTGGGAATCTTAAATCTTGTTGACGTAAACGGTTGTTAAGCATTCACTGATCGTAAGAATTTCTCCTTAATTTTTGGTTTTGATAGAAGACCTTTATATTTATTTTAACTAAAAATTTGAAGCTCTCAAAGATATAGTTTTTTTTTTTCCAATCTTTAATAAATAAAAGAATAAAATGATATTCCAAATAACATTATTTTATATATTGCATTTATATCTATATTATAAATATTATTAAACGAGTAAAAATTTATTACTTGTCATCTTCTTTTTTAATTTATCACTTATCATTTTTTTTAATTTTCCATGTCATTTACTGCAATCAAATTTAAGCTTAAATCAAATCAATTCTATTAATTTAACTTAACTAGTCTAATAAATAATTAATCAAAATTATATAAACTCTAATTTATTACGATTATTATTATTTTGGGCCAGGGCAACAATGAAATGTTGATAAGGAAGTGTGGGGTAGACAATTAATATGTGGAAAAATACAAGAGCTGCATATATGATATATGTTCAATTGCTATATGAAGTATGATCATTGATGAGGCTTGGACCTTCAGAGTATGGTGGTTTACATTACAAAATTAAAGAGGGATGTCCATATTTTATATTTTTGAAGAATGGGCTAAATTAAAGAAGACAACTGGGCCAAGGGGTGTCTACACCTTCCGCTTTCACGTGGGCTTGCCACTATTACTATTTACTATTTACTATTTACTATTTACTATTTACTATTTACTACTACAGATGGATCGATGGCTCTAGAACCAGGAAAGATCGATAATCAGGCAATTAATGTGTTAATTGCAAGATTCTTGAAATGTTGTTGGACTTCGACCCACCATTTGCTGGCATTAATTATATTATCGATCAGCCAAATAATATATGACCTTTAATCTAATAGCTAGGCATAACAACATGATCCATCATTATAATAAAGCCAGTTGATCATCGATTAACATACATCATGAGTCACATATATATATCAACTCATTTACTCTTTTTTTCCTATATATTAAAAATAAAAAATAAAAGGAAAAAGGAAAGCTTCAACACAGATAATCGAAGCAGTGGAAGAGACGACAAATCACAAATTAAAATCGTGTTGAAGGTAATTAATCGGAGGATGGTTATTAAAGAATTGGAGATTTTGATCGAGTTTTATAAGCCAAATACAAGCGTTCCCTATCCAACTTCAAAGACTTGTTCCATCAGATCACTAGGCCATGTTTGTTTTTTTAAACCTCTTATGGGTCTGCGAACTCGAAGACGCGGAAAGACGTTTTATATGGAAGTGTGTTTGTGTCTTTTTTTTCGTCTGCAGACGTCTTCTTGCGTCCGCAAACCTTTAGATCATTTTTTCTGAACGCAGATTTCTACAGCTAAGTCCGCAAAATCGCAAAATTTAACTTCTTCTACTAATTAGATTAGATTATGAAAATTCCAGCATGCATGTCATTATCACTATGCATCTGTACGTTTGCTTTGTTTACCATATATATATATATATATATATATATATATATATATATATATATATATATATATATATATATATATATATATATATATATATATATATATATGGGTTCAATGGAGAACCTTATGCATCGAAAAACCTTGGATAACCACAATGCATCGCTAGAAAAACTGAAATGCATCACGTAGAAATAGATGCATCACGCGAGAATTTGATACATCAAGTGGAAATAATGTAAAAATCGATGCATCACTCGAGAATTTGATGCATCACGTGGAAATAATGATGCATTACGGGGGAATTGTGATTCATTTGTGGTGGTGCATGGAGGTTCTTCAAGGTTCTTCGATGCATGGAGGTTCTCCATTGAACCCACCTCTATATATATATATATATATATATATATATATATATATATATATATATATATATATATATATATATATATATATATATATATATATATATATCTATATATATATATATATATATAGGGTTCGATTGAGAACTTTTGTGCATCGAGGCACCATTGAGAACTTTTGTGCATCGGACTATCTACCAAGGGTGCACAAAGGACATTTAGGGGATATTAAATGTATGGAAATTATTTTTGAATTTAAATGTTTTTAAGATAATTAATAGCTAAATTTGGTATGAAAATCACCATTAACTTCTTTCCTAAAACCACTCCCTCTTTCTCTCTATCTCTCTCTCTCTCCTCTCTCTTAGCCCCCTCTTGATTTTGGAAGAGATGAACGATATGCATAATTTATGTTTGTATGAACAATTCATGTTTGTATTTTGATGTATTTTGATTTTGGAAGAGATGAACAATATGCATGATTTATTTTTGGAAGAGATGAACGATATGCATGAAGAGATGAACGATATGCATGTATTTTGAATTTGTATAATTTTTGTTAATTTTGGAAGTGTAATAACTAAATAAGGATTGCATAATTCCTGTTTTACCCCTCCGCGAATTTCATTATGTGCACTTGATGCATAAAACTTTCTATTTAATTACCCTTTTGTCATTTGATCTAAACCACACATTCTTTTCATCCAAGGACAGTGAAGGTTCTTTTGTGCCTCGATGCACAAAAGTTCTCAATGGAACCTCCCTATATATATATATATATATATATATATATATATATATATATCAATTCTATTTAAATATACATTATCAACTTCTATTATCTTATCATCTCAACTATCAACATCATTATCTTAAAGAGTGTTGTATACTTAATTTCACATTTTATAATTAATTTACATATATCCATTAATCATTTTGATTAATCTTAATTAAGACTTTTATGTAACTTTACATAAAATGAAGCGGACAGGATTATATTAGGACGGATGACCTTTTTACGAGCGTGCAACTTATTTCAGGTCTATGGTTCAAAGATCAAAAGTCATCGGTTCAAGTAAACTAGGGATGTTGGCCAAGCTAATTGGGATCGAACCAAATTAATTACCATGTGGACCGTCATACGTAACGTATAACACCTTGCTTTTTATTTGCATTTTTATTTTTAGTAATTTTGAGCAATTTGCGTAAAATGATGTAATTTCGAGATTTAGTATAAATAGGAGTCGGGAGTTACATTTTCTCACTTTTGCAAAACTTATCTAGCAACTCCAGAGCTCCTCTCTCTAGAATTGAACTTCTCTCTAGCTTTTCTCCCAAACCGACCGGCCAAATCTCGTGTTCTATACGTTAACGGAAAGATCTCGAAGAGTACTACGTGAATCTCCTATTGCATGTACGATTTCATACGGATTTGAGGTAAGAATCGATCTTTTCTTTTTCTGCATTTTCGGTTTTGAAGATATGAGATTCGAATCTATCATTTACAGGTGATTTAAAGCTAATTTCGCATGGGTTTTACTAGAATATGATAGATTATGTATAATATAATCAAACCGAGGCTTGTTGCTTAGTTTATTTGTGATTTTAGGCTTGAAAATGCATGTGTAAAGCTGTAGCTTATGAACAAACTCGAGAATACGTAGAACAGACTCGAAAATAGATAGAACAGGCTCGAATAGGGCTAGATTCGAATCATAGATTCGAATCTAACCACCAGATTCGAGATGGCCTTCGAGTTTAACCCCATATTCGAGATTGCCTTCGAATCTAACTTCAGATTCGAATGAGGCTTCGAATCTAATCCCCTGTTCGAGTCTGGCTTCGAGTTTGATACTCAGATTCGAATCTGACTTCGAGTCTGATGCTCAGATTCGAATCTAGCCCCTAAATTTCGAATTTTAATTAATAAAATTTACGAACAACGCATAAATTAGCAAAATAATTAGCAAAATATTTAGCTAGAAGTTATGGCTTAGAGATGTTGGAATATTGAGCTAGCAATATTAATTTAGCACATGTTCTGTAATATTGAACTTCAGATATTATACATAAGCTGTTTAGCCCAGCTGCGAGTCAAAGCCAGTGCCAGTCTATATTGAGCCTAGATAAGCAAGTGCAAGCATTATAAAGCAATTTAAAGCGTAAATAAGCCTGAGCAAGCATTACAGAGCATTTCAAAGCATTTTCAGTACTGTGAGTAACAGTTATTCTTGTTTACATGTTTTATATGAAATTGAGACATAAATTGCTTCTATGTGACTTCTTTGGAATTCAATAGACTTTTGTGAGTGAAGGCGAACACTGTGGTACAGGTGATGCCCAGCTTAGCCGGATCTTACATTTGATCTATTAATATGCATATTTATCTGCTATCTGTTTATTGTTCTGCATACTATACAGCAAGCCTTGTTTTAGCGTTTCTTTGTGCATCTCATAAGCATTATATTTAGCGAGCAAGCAATTCTGATGTTCACCACTATCCCTTGAGCATTATGCGGGTAGCTAGCCCCGCATCACAGATTGATCATCTGTCAGCGGTAAACCCATAGTGGTGGCATCTCCGTTCTGCGTGAAATGTCTCAATTGTGCATCGTTCTTTCTGGGTATTAAAGCAAATGAGCAAGCAAGCAAGCAAGCAAGCATAACAGCCTTTATAGGCATTTTCGCCTCATATTTTACATGCATTCTTGAATATCTGTTTACTCACTAAGCATTAGCTTACAGTTGCTATTCACAATTTTTACAGGAAAAGGTAAAGAACAAGCTGGACCTTCTGCTTAGGTCTATTATCTGATCTGCCCAAAGGACTTAGCCCATTTTCAGCTTGTGGTATAGCTTATGATGCCTTGGGTTTTGGGTAGCTGCTTTTATTTATGTTATGATGTTTTTAGCAACTTAGTACTGTAACCTTGAAGCATGTGTAGTGCAAGACTTATTGTAATATTTTATTTAGCTTTTTGTATTTATTATTATTCCTGGGATAAGCAAGCGTGTTTTGAAGCAAGGATGTGACAGGATGGTATCAGAGAATTGGTTTGAGGGATTCAAGTGTTAGCAATAACACTTGGACTCAAACTTTTAAGCAAAGATATTAGCTTCGAATGTCTAGGCTTTAACTTGACCTGAGATAGGCTTTGACTTTGCTTTAGGAATTGGAAATGGGGTAGAATAGGAGTTATGCCTATTCTTATGCAAGTATTATTTATATAATTTCAGAACATGTCTGGATCTGGTGAAGGAGCTGGAGGTGGACTCACTCCTGAACAGATCATGCAAATAATGCAAACTATGCTTAACGAGAACAATGAGCGTCAAGCTAAGTTCTTGCAAGAACAGTTTCGTGCTCGTGATGAAGCCGAAACTATGCGTAGAGAAGAACGTAGGAAAAAGCAACACGATGACACTGGACGCCACAACGACGACACCGACGAGGAGGAAGCCCCTGTAGTCCCTCCTAAGGGCTGCAACTTCCGTTACTTTAAGGCTTGCGGAGCTCAACCTTTTAAGGGTGCTGCAAATTCGATCGAAGCGCTTGAGTGGATCACTGGCATCGAGCGGATTTTTCTCATTAGTGACTGTGCTGAAGAATCCAAGGTCAGCTTTGCTACTACATTGTTCGAGGGAGGCGCTGTCATGTGGTGGAGGTCTCAGGAAAACATGCACGGAGCCAACTGGATTAAGTCCCTATCTTGGGATGAATTTAAAGTTATTTTCTTTCGTCAGTACTGCCCAGCTGATGAAAAGAAGCGTTTGGAAGAGAAGCTGATGTCTCTTACTCAGGGAACTAAATCGGTGACTGAGTATGAGATTGAATTCACCCGACTAAGCTTGCTGTCTGACTATCAAGTCGCTACTGAAGAGCGAAAGATCGATCGTTTTTTTTATGGGTCTACATCCCGAGTATCAGAAGTTCTTGAAGCACCGGGGATATACCAACTATGCTGACTGTGTTGAAGCTGCTCGAATTCTCGAGCAGGATTTTATTCGAGCTGGAGGAGTTCCTACTTCCTCTGTTAACCCGACATGTCCATCACCGCCCAAGAAATCGCGCACCGGAAGCTATTCTGGATCTTCATCCAGATATTCTCAGCCACAACAGTCTCAGTACCGACAGTTCAGCTCGCCTCCAGCACAGCAAACTCGATCATATGCGGTACATTCTGAGCCGAGGCAGTGTCGCCGCTGCCAGAAGTCACACATTGGGCGTTGTAACCCCAATGATGTGAGGTGCTACGTGTGCAACGAAATAGGACATAGCAGTGAAGAATGTCCTAACAAGGTTAGAGTTTGCAACAATTGTTTACGCCCTGGACATAATGAGCATGCATGTACACATCCGTTCAGCATGATTTACCCGAGTGCAGAGCATCATCCGCGATTGCAGCAGCAGCAATACCGACCTCAGCAACAACATCAACAACAACAGCAAAGACAAAATCAACCGGCCCGGCATAGCACATCGCGAGGAGGTTCTAGTCGCCGTAACGAGCCAACTCGGAGTCAGAATCGCGCATTCCAAATCACGGCTGAGCAAGCAAAGGAAATACCAGATGTGGTATCTGGTACGTTTCTTGTTAACTCTATCCCTGCTAGAGTTATTTTCGATTCAGGAGCCAATCGCTCTTTTATATCAAGTGCATTTGCATCTAAGCTTGGAATTACTCCGACAACTCTGCCTGTTATATTTGATATCGAAACGGCTAGTAATGTAAGTGTGTCTACCGATAAAATTTACCGTGACTGCATTATTTTGCTCGACAACTGCACATTCCAACTGGACCTTATCCCGATGGATTTTCACGAATTCGACGTCATCGTCGGTATGGATTGGCTCGATCATCATGACGCCAACATTGTCTGCAAGAAGAAGTTGATAAAGCTCACTGCTCCGGATGGCCGCAATATTTGCATCTACGGTGACAGAAAGACAGGTGATATATGCTTAATTTCTGTAGTCAAAGCTAGGAAGCATATAGCTAAGGGTTGCGTGTCATACTTAGCATATGCAATAGATGCTAAGTCTGAAAAGAAAACTTTAGCCGAGGTACCGATAGCCTCTGAATTTCCAGATGTCTTTCCCGAGGACATCTCTGGACTCCCACCAGACCGTCAGGTGGAGTTCAGAATTGATTTAGTGCCCGGCGCGGCACCAATTGCTCGAGCCCCGTATAGACTTGCACCTGCTGAGATGCAAGAAATGATGAAGCAATTGCAAGAATTGCTTGACAAGGGACTCATACGACCAAGTTCATCTCCCTGGGGAGCTCCTGTTTTATTCGTTAAGAAGAAAGATGGGACTCTCCGGATGTGCATTGATTATAGGGAGTTGAACAAGGTAACAATAAAGAACAAATATCCATTGCCCAGAATAGACGATCTTTTCGACCAGCTTCAGGGAGCCAGTTACTTCTCAAAGATCGATCTTAGATCTGGGTATCATCAGCTCAAAGTTCATGAAGAAGACGTCCCTAAAACGGCTTTCCGTACCAGATATGGGCATTACGAGTTTCTTGTTATGCCCTTTGGCCTTACAAACGCTCCTGCGGCGTTCATGGATCTGATGAACCGCGTTTGTAGACCAATGCTCGATAAGTCTGTTATCGTCTTTATAGACGATATTCTCATCTACTCGAAAACTGAAGCTGAGCATGCTGTGCATCTTAGAGAGCTGCTAGAGTTGCTGCGCAAGGAGCGACTTTACGCCAAGTTCTCTAAATGCGAATTTTGGTTGCGACAGGTGCTTGCAATCTCGATTTATTTATTTTTAAGCTTATCTTTTCTTAAATTTCATGCTCAGCGTTAACTTGCAAATCTTGTATCTTATCAGATACAATTCCTTGGTCATGTAATATCTGGTGAAGGAATCTCTGTGGATCCTTCTAAGATAGAAGCCATTCAGATTTGGGAAGCTCCCAAATCAGCTACCGAGATCCGAAGTTTCTTGGGATTGGCGGGTTACTACCGTCGATTCATTAAAGACTTCTCAAAACTAGCCATGCCTCTTACATCTCTTACTCGCAAGAATGTTCCCTTTATTTGGGAAGAAGCTCAAGAGACCGCCTTCCAAACTTTAAAGCAGAAACTCACCGAAGCGCCTATTCTGGCCTTACCCGAAGGTAATGAAGACTTTGTAGTCTTCAGCGATGCTTCATATCAAGGGCTTGGGTGTGTTTTGATGCAAAGAGGCAGAGTCATAGCATATGCTTCTCGCCAACTTAAGGATCATGAAAAGAGTCATCCGACTCATGACCTTGAACTTGCTGCTGTGACTTTTGCGTTGAAAACATGGCGGCATTATCTCTACGGCACCAAATGTCAGCTGTATACGGATCACAAGAGCCTTAAGTATATATTCAGCCAGAAGGAGCTCAACATGCGCCAGCGACGCTCCATGGAACTCATCAAAGACTATGACTGTGATATTCTTTATCACCCTGGCAAAGCGAATGTGGTGGCCGACGCATTGAGTCGTAAATCCTACTCTGCTAAATGTCTCTATACCTTGACTCATACTTTGTTTTCATCTACTCTGATTGATGAAATTCTCGTTTCTCAAGCCGAAGCCCTAAAAGAAGAAAACCTCAACTCTGAGGACATGAAAGGGCAACTTCAGTTCTTAACCGATAGCCCTCGTGGCTTAAGCTTTTCAAAAATCGTGTCTGGGTTCCGAAATTTGGTAATGTTCGACAGAAAATTCTTTCGGAAGCCCACTGTTCTAACTTCTCGGTACATCCTGGCAGCACCAAGATGTACAACGATCTAAAAGCCGAATATTGGTGGCCCGGTATGAAAAGAGACGTAGGCCAATATGTTGATAATTGTGTTACATGCCGATTAGTCAAAGCGGAGCATCAGCAGCCTTACGGCAGTCTTCAGCCCTTACCGATCCCCGAGTGGAAGTTCGATCACATAACGATGGACTTTGTGACGAAGTTGCCGACTACACGAAGACAGCACGACGCAATATGGGTTATCGTGGATCGCCTAACCAAAGTCGCACATTTCATTCCGATTCGCGAAAACTATTCACTTGAGAAACTAGCCAAGTTGTACATAGACGAGATCGTTACACGACACGGTGTGCCTTTGTCAATTGTTTCCGACCGCGACAGCCGATTCACTTCGAGGTTCTGGAGTGCATTACAAGATGGATTAGGCACTAAGATCAGAATGAGCACAGCGTATCATCCACAGCCTGATGGCCAGAGTGAGCGTACGATCCTTACACTCGAAGACATGCTGCGGGCATGTGTTCTTGAGTTTAGCGGTAGTTGGGATGACCACTTGCCGTTAGCAGAATTTTCTTATAACAATAGTTACCACTCATCCATCAAAGCCGCACCTTTCGAAGCCTTATACGGACGCAAGTGCCGAACTCCTACGTGTTGGCATGAAGCCGGTGAAGCACCAATCGCCGGTCCCGAGCTACTTCAGCAGACAAATGAAAAGATCCGAATCATACGTCAACGATTGGAAACTGCTCAATCTCGACAGAAATCGTATCACGACCGACGCCATAAACCTTTAGAATTCCAGAAGGACGACTATGTTGTATTAAAAGTCTCGCCGATGAAAGGTGTGTTCAGATTCGGCAAGCGTGGCAAGTTAGCACCACGATTCGTTGGTCCTTTCAAGATCACCGAGCGTGTTGGAACTCAGTCTTATCTGTTGGACTTGCCAAGCGAACTGTCCAACATACACCCCGTGTTTCACGTTTCGCAACTAAGGAAGTGCAAAGAAGATGACAGAGAAAAGTGGGCCGATCATCTGACTTATAAGATTAATGAGAAGCTGCAATGTGACGAGCCTGAAGTCATTCTAGAGACAAAGATGAAGAAGTTGAGAAATCGAGAGGTAGCAATGGTGTTGGTGCAATGGAGAACTTCTCACGGAACTTCTCAGACCTGGGAATCTGAGCAGGACATGAGAGTTCGATATCCGCATCTGTTTGAGCCTTAGGTACTTCGAGGACGAAGTGCAAGCGTGGTGGGCTCATACTATAACACCTTGCTTTTTATTTGCATTTTTATTTTTAGTAATTTTGAGCAATTTGCGTAAAATGATGTAATTTCGAGATTTAGTATAAATAGGAGTCGGGAGTTACATTTTCTCACTTTTGCAAAACTTATCTAGCAACTCCAGAGCTCCTCTCTCTAGAATTGAACTTCTCTCTAGCTTTTCTCCCAAACCGACCGGCCAAATCTCGTGTTCTATACGTTAACGGAAAGATCTCGAAGAGTACTACGTGAATCTCCTATTGCATGTACGATTTCATACGGATTTGAGGTAAGAATCGATCTTTTCTTTTTCTGCATTTTCGGTTTTGAAGATATGAGATTCGAATCTATCATTTACAGGTGATTTAAAGCTAATTTCGCATGGGTTTTACTAGAATATGATAGATTATGTATAATATAATCAAACCGAGGCTTGTTGCTTAGTTTATTTGTGATTTTAGGCTTGAAAATGCATGTGTAAAGCTGTAGCTTATGAACAAACTCGAGAATACGTAGAACAGACTCGAAAATAGATAGAACAGGCTCGAATAGGGCTAGATTCGAATCATAGATTCGAATCTAACCACCAGATTCGAGATGGCCTTCGAGTTTAACCCCATATTCGAGATTGCCTTCGAATCTAACTTCAGATTCGAATGAGGCTTCGAATCTAATCCCCTGTTCGAGTCTGGCTTCGAGTTTGATACTCAGATTCGAATCTGACTTCGAGTCTGATGCTCAGATTCGAATCTAGCCCCTAAATTTCGAATTTAATTAATAAAATTTACGAACAACGCATAAATTAGCAAAATAATTAGCAAAATATTTAGCTAGAAGTTATGGCTTAGAGATGTTGGAATATTGAGCTAGCAATATTAATTTAGCACATGTTCTGTAATATTGAACTTCAGATATTATACATAAGCTGTTTAGCCCAGCTGCGAGTCAAAGCCAGTGCCAGTCTATATTGAGCCTAGATAAGCAAGTGCAAGCATTATAAAGCAATTTAAAGCGTAAATAAGCCTGAGCAAGCATTACAGAGCATTTCAAAGCATTTTCAGTACTGTGAGTAACAGTTATTCTTGTTTACATGTTTTATATGAAATTGAGACATAAATTGCTTCTATGTGACTTCTTTGGAATTCAATAGACTTTTGTGAGTGAAGGCGAACACTGTGGTACAGGTGATGCCCAGCTTAGCCGGATCTTACATTTGATCTATTAATATGCATATTTATCTGCTATCTGTTTATTGTTCTGCATACTATACAGCAAGCCTTGTTTTAGCGTTTCTTTGTGCATCTCATAAGCATTATATTAGCGAGCAAGCAATTCTGATGTTCACCACTATCCCTTGAGCATTATGCGGGTAGCTAGCCCCGCATCACAGATTGATCATCTGTCAGCGGTAAACCCATAGTGGTGGCATCTCCGTTCTGCGTGAAATGTCTCAATTGTGCATCGTTCTTTCTGGGTATTAAAGCAAATGAGCAAGCAAGCAAGCAAGCAAGCAAGCATAACAGCCTTTATAGGCATTTTCGCCTCATATTTTACATGCATTCTTGAATATCTGTTTACTCACTAAGCATTAGCTTACAGTTGCTATTCACAATTTTTACAGGAAAAGGTAAAGAACAAGCTGGACCTTCTGCTTAGGTCTATTATCTGATCTGCCCAAAGGACTTAGCCCATTTTCAGCTTGTGGTATAGCTTATGATGCCTTGGGTTTTGGGTAGCTGCTTTTATTTATGTTATGATGTTTTTAGCAACTTAGTACTGTAACCTTGAAGCATGTGTAGTGCAAGACTTATTGTAATATTTTATTTAGCTTTTTGTATTTATTATTATTCCTGGGATAAGCAAGCGTGTTTTGAAGCAAGGATGTGACATAACGGGTTAAAGGTTTATGCAGTGAATAATTAGACTATAAATACATTTGTAAATTAGTAGCAATGACAAATTCTTATAATTAAAAGTTTTGATGAAAATAACTAAATTTAACTTTTTATCTTTCTAAATCAAAATTCCCGACAAACTAATTGAAGTTCTAATAATTTAATCAAATTCTATTACGCAAGTCAATGCACTATGAATTACATACTTATAATGTTAAATGATTTACAATCCACAATTTTCAATTGAAATTCATGCTGTTACACCTATGGGATGTAAGTCTAAAACAAACATAAAGATTGAATCTTGATAGAAGTATCTTTCTTACTAAATTTGGCTTTGTTTTTCTCTTTTCCTCCATATTATATAGATTGTTGATAAATAAAAATCCATTATATAATTTAGACAAGTTTGGGATGCTTGAAATGGATAGCAAAAAAATCATAATATCTCTAACAGAAGCATTTTTATGTATTCGGAACCCTCAACTCGCACCACCGAAAATACTTCATCTAAACTTTCTAAATTCCTGACAATTAATACCACATGAATTACAAATACCTCACCAAATTATACAAAACACACGAGCAGGGCCGGTCCTATCATTTTTTAGGCCCGGTGCATATACTTAAAAAGAGACCCTATAAGCAATATTCGTATAAAAAATTACAATTAAATAATATTGATTTTGTTGCACTATTGTCAATGTCATGTCTTTAAAAACTTCACAATTTGTCATCGTGTAATGGTTTCATGGTGCTTCTCTGAATTTTTCCTCGATCCAAAAACCACGTGATAAAACAAAAAAAAAAAAAATCAAACTCATTGAAAAACAAAAGTATGAATATTGAATTTGATGGATTGTATATTGATATAAAACAAACAGATGATATCTATATATGAAAATCCAAGTGATAGTGATGAGAAATAAAAAAATAATAAAAAATGCACACAATGGGAATCGAACCCATGCAATTAGAGTTTCAAGGTGAAATGACTACCAGCTGATTCAACACATTGTCTGTGATTTTTTTCGCGCAAAACACATATAACCTAATACTGGACTGCTGGACTATATTAACATATTAAATTTTTTTTGGGCACTGGGCGGTGGCCCAGGTAGGGGTGAGCTCGGTACCGTACCGAACCGAACCGGTACCGATACCGAAAATACCGAAACCGAATACCGAACCGTATAATTTTATATGGTGCCGGTTCGGTCCCGAATACCGAATTTTAGCTAATTACCGAACCGAATACCGAACCGAAAGTACCGAATACCGAATTTTAGCTAATTTAAAAACCGAATACCGAACCGAATATATTAATTCGGTACCGGTCGGTACCGGTACCGGTTCAGTACCGGTTCGGGTTCGGGAAATGGTACCCGTCGCTCACCCCTAGGCCCATGTGGACCAGGCCTGCACACGAGATACCACATTGATACCCTTTTTTTGTAGGTTTATAAAATACAGATTAAGTTTTTTCTCGAAACCTACTTATTCCAAGAAATTTCGAAATCATGATTAAGGAAGGGTAGGACACAATTTACAATCACCTACAAATGATAGTTAAGGCCTTGTTTGTTTTTTCTTATAAGATCATCGAACCCCTTATGTCTGCGAACTCGAAGACGCGGGAAGACCTTTAATATGAAAGTGTGTTTGTTTTTTTACGGCCACCCACGTCTGCAAACGTCTTCCCGCGTCTGCAGACGTCTTCCCGCGTCTGCCGCATCGTCTACGGACGTCTTCCCGCGCCTGCGAATGTACCATCTCTTCTGATCGCAGATTTCTACAGCCAAGTCCGCAGACATCAGCCTCTTAAAGAATAAACAGCACCTAAGTTCGTATTGTGAACTGCTCCTTTGTAATTTGTATCGAGGTTATCTAATAAGAGTTATGAATTGATAATGACTGATAATCGAACTATATATATTTGATTCGCCCATGTTACTTCAAATGATTTTGGTGCATAAATTTGAAATCCTCTTAATAGATGATGATTGAGTTCTCAAATTAATCCCTGGAATCGATCTCTTGTGAATAACTTAAAAGATACTTTAAAGGCAAAATTATGTAAAAAAACCAGGAAAGTATAAAAAATTTTCGATTAAGTCTCCCTTTCATTTTTTTTCCTGATAAATCTCTACACCAATTAAAATTCATTGAATCAGTGCAAATGTAACTTGCAACCTGCTACGCAAGTTACCATGCTTAATCTATTTTGTAAAAAACCATCAAATTAGTATAAAACTTTTTCGATTAAGTCCCCATTTATTCTATTATTATTATTATTATTGAATATTTTTTAATCACATTAAATTTATTTATTTGCGATTTTAATTTTTTAGTATGATTTAAAATTAATATTTATATTTATATTTATTTTGGATTATTAGTTTACTTTTATATTGCGATTATTTATTAATATTATATATCATATCATTGTTTATTTAGTATTATTATATTAGCTCTTTTAAGTTTTTAATTTTCGATAAAAGAAGATGAATTATTCTGATTTTTTCAATCGGTTCCAATTCGATTTTAGTTTTTCGAATGAAAAAAACTTCAATTAACTTTTAATTATTTTGAATGGATAGTTGTTTCATTTATTCTTATTTTTAAATTCTCGAGTGTATAAAACTACAACTCATTTCATTTATACAAACGAAAAATGGTACAATTAGTTATTTATGATCCAAAAAAACGACAAACCTTTAACTAAAATAGCTATAGCTATTCCGATTTTTATCATTTCTGATCAGAAAAAATGACGAACCCATCCACTTTTAAGTTTTGACCGTAAATAAATAATTTAGTTATTTTCGTTTGGAAAACAAAACGGATTATCGTAATTTTTTAATATTTCAAAACAAAAAAACTATGACTGAGATTTTTAATTTTTTTAAACGCAACATTCTATAACTATTTGTTTAATATTGAAAAATTAAATCGGAAGGCATCGTCGTTTTTAAAAGTTTGAAAAAAATAAAAAAAGAATTGTTTGTTTTATTTTATCGAAAAATTGAAAGTCAAAAGATTTCACATTATAATTATAAATAAACAATGATGTATAATATAATCGTAATGTAAACATAAATAAATATCCAGAGTAAATACAAAAAAAAAATTTAAATCTTAAGAAAAAAATAAAATCGTAAACAAATGTTTTTATTATAATTGGGGGAGTTAATCGAAAAAAGTTTTATACTTTGATGGTTTTTACAAAATAGGTTTAACCATGTTAACCTATTAATTATAACATGTTAAAGGGTGAATTTAATAGATTTAAGCAGTTTGGAAACTTATATAAAATGAAATGAGGACTTAATTGAAAATTTTTATAATGTTTTTTTGCTGAATTTTCTTTTTTTTAAATAATATAGGATAGCATCTAGAATTGTAGCTGAAGTCGATCTCTTGTTATCAAAATAAAACAAGCATTTTGATTGAATTATTAGTAGTGTATTTGTTTCGAAATCGTCAAAAATCATTTACCAAAGAATTAACGAAAATTACATACGATGTAATTAGTACATAGAAGAACCTTCCATTAATTTAATGATATACATGAATCATGCGTTACATGTCCAATGTTTGTGTTTCTTTCATTGTTCCACCACTCAATAATGCCATTATATACACACACACATATATACGTGTGTGTGAAGATTGAAATCATTGCAACATTATATATAGTATTTAAAAAAATTTTTAAAAAAAATTACTTTTAAAAGTGGTACATTCGATCTGTTGTACTGCATAATGTGTAATATTTACTTGAACCTCAATCTGTGTGTGTATATATATATATATATATATATATATATATATATATATATATATATATATATATATATATATATATATATATATATATATATATATATATATATATATATATATATATATATATAGATTGAGGTTCTATGGGGCACCATATGCATCGGGAACCAAATGGGAACCAAAAATGCATTGCTTGTTTACAAAGGGTGCATTAAGCGCATTTTGGGAATTTTAATAATATATTGTTAAATTATAAGATTTAATTTAATATTTATCATTTATTTAGGAAACTAAATAAAATGATCAACCACATTTCCATAAATTCATCCCCTTTTCTCTCTCTCTTTCCCTTTCTCTTTCATGGCTAGCCTCTCTCCATCTCTCTTTCTCTCAACCAGTTTTCACGACAATGATGAACACATTGAAGACGTTGATGAACACGTTTAAATTTCAGAGATGCATCACGAAATTAACATGTTTAAATGTCGAAATGCATCACGATTTTGGTGATGCATAATGATGGAACAAAGACGATGATGAATATGGCCGAAATGCATTACGATTTTTGTGATGCATAATGATGGAACAAAGACGATGATGAATATGGTCGAAATGCATCATGTTTGAAATTGAATTGGATGAAGATGCATCGTGTTTGAAGACGAATCCAATAAATTGGATGAAGATGCATCATGTTTGTTTATATTCGGATAGAATATTTTCTGAATTCAAGCATCTTCCGATTTTGCCCTTCCGCGCACGAGAAGTTATGCACCCATGCACCCATTTTCAAGTTAATTACCCTTTTGCCACTACAATCTGAACCATTAAAATTTAAGATCTAACGGTGCATACAGGTTCCCAAAGTGCACAATGCATACAGGTGCCCCATAGAACCTGACCCTATATATATATATATATATATATATATATATATATATATATATATATATATATATATATATATATATATATATATATATATATATATATATATATATATATATATATATATGTATGAAGATTGAAATCATTGCAACATTATATATAGTATTCTATAATAAATAGGGTGTTGTGTTGATCCTCCATAAATAATGCAAGCATTTGTAATTAAAAATAGTGTATTTGGTGGAAGAGGTGTTTTTGATGGGACTGTGTTAATTAATCATCCATAATGCATGCATGCATGATTGCTTTGTAATTGTGTTAGAGAAGGGTGCATAGAAATCTCTCATTATTATTTGGTTGGTATTTTGTGTTTTTCAAACCTTTCTCTATCATACTAATGTAGACATTTGTTTAATGACAGACACATAATAAACTTATATTTATATTTATATGTTAATTCATACATTATATTTTTCTGTTTTCCATTTATAATTATACTTTTTTTCACTTGTTTTCATTTGATAGTTACATTTTTTTTTTTTGTTTCCATTTATTAATTTCTAGTTCTGTTTTCTTTAAATAACTTCTTAACATGTATAAGTCGGTCAATCGATTCAGTTCGTTGATAGGTTTTCGTGTCAAACTCATGACTAACAGAGTACTATGTGTATATATGGACACGCGAGTTTTGGATGTGAACATGTTGTGGGAAAAAAAAGTTTATTAAGAAAAAAATTAACGTGTTTTCACATTTTTTTTGCGTTTTCGTGCCTCCATATTATTTTTTCTTCATAAAAGTTCTTAAGTTAATTTTTTTTGCTTTAATGAAATTTGGACATTGAAAATACCGGTTATAATTAGTAAAGCGGTTTTTAAAAACTGAAAAACTGGATTTTAATGTCCATATTTCAGTAAACCAAAATATATAAATTTAACTTGAGAACTTTTATGGAAAAAATAACATGGATAGACGAAAACACAAAAAAATGTGAAAACATTTTGGTTTTTTTTTTTTCATAATAAAACCCAAAAAAAATTTTAATTTTTTTTCTTCATATTTACGTAGATACAAATAATATAATGCTATTTATAAAACAATTGCACAGATGCACACCTTCTAGTTGGATCACTTTTACGATTTAAACCCTTAATTATTTTATATTGCATAAAAAACCCTCAACTGAATAAAACTTATCAAAATGAAGATTTTATTAGAAAATGATTCAAATCCATATTTATTGTTGATTTCTTTATTCAAATTAGTGGTGACTTGTTAACGGTTGCTTGTGACTTTCAACTGTTACAACCGGTAATATATCATTTTCGTGAGACTTTACCGGTTAGGATTTTTTTTATATATAATGAAAAAGGATTGAGGGTTTTAATCATACTACTGATTCAACTTGAAGATTTCTTTTACATAAATATCTTATTTTAATATAATCTAAGAGAGTAATTAATTAATATACGAGTCTAGCTTAAACCCAAAACCAACAAATCTTAGTCTATGTATATATTAAATTATTAATAGTTTCATGATGTGGACGATTAGAAAATAGGCTTCACATTGTCCAAAATAGTTTATAATGTTTCTCACAGATCACTTCTATTAATTGAGTTAATATTTTATATATAAATAATAGTTGCAGTCATGTTTATCTCAATTTAATATGAGATATGGAACCC
Organism: Centrapalus pauciflorus; assembly: GCA_020465985.1. NCBI lineage: Eukaryota > Viridiplantae > Streptophyta > Magnoliopsida > Asterales > Asteraceae > Centrapalus > Centrapalus pauciflorus. The sequence continues at coordinate 868,216 of JAANYP010004003.1, forward strand.
AATATAGAGTTAAAACTTAAAAGTGTCTAGGGTTCGGTTAAGAGATTTTTATTTAAAAAACATGGAGTTTAATCAATTTTGTGTTTAAAACCTATCAATCATTTTTATTGTCATAAAAAACTTTCAAATAACTAAAATTTATCAAAATAATGATTTTCCTCAAAAAAAATGATTTACAACTGGTTTAACCAGTTGCATTTTTCTCTTTCTCTGGCCACCAACTTTTCCAGTAACCCTTCAAGAACAAACAATTTCAAATGAGAAAAATTAAAAACAAATCAATAATCTAAAGCCTAACAGATTGAATACAATGTCTAAATCAACAATCCGATGATGAACATATAGAAACTTTAAGTGCTTCAAGGGTCGATGGATGCTTCATTGGAGGTGGAGGTGTCACCGTCAAAAGTTTAAGTGCATATAACCCTAAACGGAAAACCAAATTAGTCGCCGGAGGACTCGTCAGAGGCTTCAACAGTCCTTGGAGTATTCGTCGGAGGCTTCAACGGTCGTCGAAGGATTCGTCAGAGATAAAGTTGGTTGCATTATTTAACATACCGGTTTCGTTAGATTTTAGTTGATTGGGGGGGTTTTGTGACAACAAAATGGTTTCGGGTTTTAATCACCAAAATGATCCAACTTGAGAGATTTTTTTCATAAACAATCTCTTTTATTAACATTCAAAAAATTACAATAGAATAAAAAAAATCTACAAATATTTATAAATAAGTAAATAAATCGTCACATGTCGATCTCTATTTTAATTTAAAAATTAAATCAAATCAAAGTCAGTCCAATCCGATTTATTCAAATCTAATCTACATAATTAAAAATTAAGTGACTAAATTTGATAAATGCTAATTTCTTATGATTATTTTATAGATCTTTATAAATATGTGTTTTTAATATTTTTAAGAGCTTTTTCGCACACATTTTATGAGAGCTTAAACTTATAGTTTTAAAAACCTTCAATTTTTTTTTTGAACTCCTTAAGTTGCGTATTAATAAATCTTTTTTGATGAGCTTATTAGAGCTTAAACTTAAAGTTTTAAAAACCTTCAATTTTTTTAATCTTTAAGTTGCATCTGAATAAATCTTTTCGATGAACTTAATAAAACAATATGCTCTTAAATCATAAGCTGAACAAAATGAATCAAACAAACTAAATATAAATCAAATATAGACATATAAATCTTAGTACTCATAAAAACTATATTAATTATCTTTAATTTCAATATTATTTCTACTCAAGATTTTAATCGGATCACAACTTTAGTCAATTTAGTTCTTTATTTGTCAGGACACCCTTATGTGTTAGTTAACCCTTAGAGTGACCTATTTTATCAACATATGGATCTCATATCAGATTTTATGCAAGATCAACAATTTTAGACTAAAAGTTAATTGTGCTATATAGAGACTTGGACCTAGTTAGAATCCGAGATTTGGACAAATCTCGAACCATGTTGGAGTTTGAGATTCCCCAAATGAAAGTTCTGCTTTTTTAGAAATATTCAAATTGATTATTATTGAGTTATTTGTTTGCTTCGAAATATGTGTGCTAGTTGAAATTTTGCTTAATAAAATAGAAAAGTCACATATATTTATAAATCATAAAATTTTTATTAATTTCATAAATAAAGTCAATAAAATATATATGATTAGACATTTATAAATTTAAAAATCAAACAATCTTATTGCAAACTCTTATCAATTATTGAGACGTCTCTTATCAATAAGAAGTGGTAATAAGCAATAAGACAATAATTACCTCTTATCGAATCAAACACACCCTAAGATCTTGGAATCCAAGATTTAGTAGTCCAAAGTTTTTAAACTTGTTTGGACATAGACTAAGTACGAGATTTAAGTCTGAATATCGACTCATGTTAGGATAGTTTCAAATATTTTCAACTTCTGAATCCATTAAAATTCCCCACTTTTTATGCTCAATAAACACTTAGAATATATCAATCATTGTTTTTCAACACACAATTAACCTCCACTTGATGTTGCATGTACCCAGCTGAACTAATTTAGGCCGATATGGCCGTTGTTTTCTATTAAAGCCATACAAACACACGCTAAAAACATGAGAAAATAGGATTACTCACCTAAATGTTAAATCAGATCCTGAAACTTGTTTCCAAAGCTTATATATAATTATAATTTCACTTACAATTTCTCATTTCAAACATGCATGAACGAATCAAACCTACCTCAATTTATTTTATTTTAACCTCGTTTGCATAACATAGAATAACGATAACGCATAAAAAATATTGGTTTTTTGTTTGTTAATATACCCTATTTAGAAAGATGAAAACACATTTGTTATTTTTTGGGTTTAACCCTTACATTGAAAATAAAAATTGATGATGAATAATCCGTGTTGTTATTTTTTTTTTATAAAAAATTACCTAATTAATAAGAATTTATGTATACATATAATTACATCGATTAAGAAAATATAAATGACCACCTCTCAATATCTACTTTAATCGCTTGATCAATTGATGGAACTGGTGTTAGATTGGGGTAAGTCAAAGTTGAGGAGGAAGTTTCTGGAGACGGCAATAGGAGGTTTGGTGTGGTTTCTTTGGAAGGCTAGAAACAAATTGATTTTCAAGGGTTCGAGATCTTCTGGGTCGATGATCAAGGATGAAGTGCAAGCTAATCTATTTACATGGGTTAAATATAGGGCTAATTGTAAGTTGCTTGTTTGGTCAATGTGGTGTTCAAATCCTTAATCTTTATTTTAGTACTTTGTAACTTCGCTAGCTTTTTGCTAGTTATTATTGTTTAATGTCATTTTTGGGTCTCTAGTGTGGGGTGATGGCAATGCCAAATCTCCATTTCTAGTTGCCCTCTTTGCCTTTCAAAAAAAAACATACATGTCATTTAACACATAATTGTCATTTAATTAGCACATGTCTCTTATGTAATTTGAATATATTAGATTGTTACAGAGTTTCTTTAAGGAGAAAATAAGCTTGTAAAAAGTTATCAAACCATAAAACAAGAATATATGATTAATAGAAGGTGATTGTACAGTACTGCACACAACATTTTGTTTTCATGAGTAACAATATACGATGAAAGAGAACATAAAGTGTCACATGACATCATCACATTAAAAAAAAGATAATTACACTTTATTATTTCTAAAAAAGATAAATATAATTTATTATTTCTTATATCTATACATATTAATAAATATAAAAAATAAATATTATTATTTCTAAAATAAAATAAAATAAAATAAAAGATAAATATAATTCATTATTTCTAATATCTATAAATATAAAAGATAAAGTCATATGACGCTTAGGTAGAACGTCACTTGACTTAACAATAAAATGTCATGTGTACATGATTTGTTTTTTTTTTTTTTTTTATTAATAATGAATAAAAAGAGTTAAATTAACTGAAATTACTTACAGATGTTTTATAAATAAAGTCTTCAAATAAGTGTTTCTGTAATGCAAATGTTGCCCTTTTTAAAGGTTAAAAGTAGAGAAGGTTTAAAACTTTAATTTTAGACAATAAAGTTAGAGTAGATTTAGCATCAAAAAACCAATGTTGTTTATAAGTAAGTATTTTTCGGTTTATGATTTGAAATTATGTATCTACTTTTTTTTATTTAAATCTTATAATTATTTTATACTTTTTTATATGTTTATATATTCTAGTTAATAAGATTAACCCGTGTAGTACACGGGTAATAACATAGTTCTATATAAATTGATTAATAGAATGTGATTTTATTTTTAATATCATTTTTATCAACTTAATTTTAGTATTTTATCAGTTTATAAGAGTTTATTATGAAAAAAACCAACATGTTTTCACGTTTTTTGCGTTTTCGGCCCTTCATGTTATTTTTTTCCATAAAAAACCTCAAGTTATTCTTTTCTTATTGATTCAGTGAAATTTTGGACATTAGACCCCGGTTATAATTTGTGAACCGGGTTTCAAAAACGTGAAAAATCGGGTTCTAATGTCCAAATTTCACTAAACCAAAAAGAAAAGAATAACTTGAGGACTTTTATGAAAAAAAAAAACATGAAGTGACGAAAACGCAAAAAATATGAAAACATGTTTTTTTTCATAATAAACCCTTTATAATAAAAATAAGATGATGGATTTAAATGGGATTGTTCTCCAATAATTAAAGGGATAATTGCGTAAAAAACCCTAAAGTTTGACCACTTTTGTGATTAAAACCCCATACAATTTTTTGTTGCACACTTTGAAATTAGGACATTACCGGTTATAATAGGTTGTTATGCTTACATAGCACACACGTGGCGTCCACATGGCAAACCGGACTTACGTGGCGCCTACGTGGCACTACATGTATAATTCTTAAACTGAATTTTTGCTTAAAAAACCCCGAAATTGGTGACTTTTTTTATTAAAATCTTTAACTATTTTTTTCTCACCTCTAACCAACAATAATATGTACCTTTTCTCTTCTTCTCTACCTCCGGCAACTCCGATTACTCTATCCCCTTTTATGTTCGGTACTGTTTATTTTATGTATGTATCTTCGATTAACTTTGTCGTTTAATCATCAATTTTAACTTCAATTGTGCCGATGGAATCAATTTCATTTTTGTGTTCACGAGTTGCATTTTTAGGTTCAACTTTACGTTCAATTTCATTTATTTATGATCAATTTCAGCTCCTGAATATGATCAGCCAGAGTAGTGAGGTTCGCTAGCCTAGAGGGTGGAGGTTTCATTGGGAAACGAATTCTTTGTTTAATAAATAAATTTTTAATAAATATTCATGTCATCATAATGCAATCAGTGAAAACTCAATTATAATTATCTTTGTTGGTTGGAGGTTTTTTATCAAATAAAAATGATTTGGGGTTTTATTTGAAAAAACTAAACAAGTTAGAGGTTTTTTACGCAAATCTATTTAAAATTTTTACACGTCATCCAGTTGCAACCGGCTAAACCGGTTGCAATTCAGATTTTTAAAAAAAACCCAAAATTTACAAACTTGTAACCGGTTGACGGTTTTTTGTGCAATGAAAAATGGTTGTGGGTTTTAATCGCAAAAACGATCCAACTTAGAGGTTTTTTGCGCAATTTTTCCATAATTAAATGGGTACAAAGTTAATGAGAAAGACATGCATTTAATTGATTACAGTCTGGCGCTTATGCATGCCTATATATTTTGTCTATTGATTGAGTTGATCGATATCCATATTTAGAGGGTGTTTGGATTTGCGTTTGAAAAAGTGCTGTAGCGTTTTGGAAACTAATAATCAGATAATAGCTGTAACAAAAAGTGCTGCAGGAAATGTAATGTTTGGTTTAGCTTCTGCTGTTTGCTATCATAATTATCAAATAATCAGTTTTTAAAGTGTTTGGATTTGCGTTTTTACTTGTAAAATGACCAAATAATCACTTATGAAGCAAATAAGCTACAATTTTTAACTTATGAAAAAGTGTGGTAAGATTAACGCTAAACGCAAATAATCACTTATCAACGTATGCAATCCAAACACTTTAAACTAATTATTTGCGTTATTGTAACGCAATAAGCTGATAATCTGGTTCATAACGCAAAACCAAACACCCTCTTATTATTTTTCAAATCTCGATCATCTCATAGTAAATATATATTATACATATAATACTTATTTGAAATTCAGATGAGGATCGAATAGTTTGATGGAATCGAAAAGCATACGGTATATATTTACAACTTTTTTTTTATCTTATGATAAAAATATCAAATTCTTAAATAGTAATAGAGAATTGAGTTTGATATATATTTCAGTTCTCTTATTTTATCTTTTTATTAAAACGGAAAGAAAAATAAATATTGAAAGAGAATTACGTTAAATTTCATTTGCAATTTCAATCATAATTAAAAAATTCTTACAAAACTCCAACGATTTCATCACCAATTAATGATACTGCTGTGTCAATCAATTCAAGAAGCCTGCAGACACAGCCAGGCATTCAATCCCCATGTCTCCCTATTAAATAAATAAATAATTAATTAATCAGAGTGTGGCAGTGATCGAGGTTACACGATATATGTATGTATTGTGGATGTGCGTTAATTATTTTAATTGATATATAGAATTGTAATTTGAGTCCATCCAAGCAAATGGGTCAAACGGGTTGATAGTCAAAAGTCATAAATTTTACATAATTTTGAAAAAAATTTCAAACATCAATTTTTTTAATACACTGTTTTATAAATTTTTATATCTAAAAAAATTTATGTTCCGTATTAGTTTTTTTACGATGGGTCCATTTAACTGTTCGACCCATTTGACCTGATGGGTCAAGATTGCCACCCTATCATCATATCATATATGCATAATGCATGTGGTGGAGTAAGAAGCTAGTGAAAGTGAAGGGATCATATCATTAATTGCACTCAACAAGTCTATCCATCGATCTATATAAAGACGTACATGACTTCAATCCCTTTTCTTCATCACTGATCTCCAGCAAAATTAATCAAAAGATCGACAAACGTACGTACAGTAGAATCTATATATATATATATGGCTCTAAGTGGTACGCTGGTTAAGCAGGTTACCATCAAGTCAGATGGAGATGTGTTCCATGAAATATTTAGATACAGACCACATCATATTTCTGAAATGAGTCCCGCTAACATTAAAGGAGTTGATCTTCATGATGGTGAATGGGGTCGGGTTGGATCCATCATAGTCTGGAGCTATTGCCATGGTACTTATATAATCTATTTAATGATCCATATTATATATACATTCCAACTAATCTATTTTCTTATGATTATGTCTGTCTAATGTCTATACAGATGGGAAGGAAAAAGTGGCTAAAGAAGTGATTGAGGCAATCGACGAGGAGAAAAAGTCGGTTTGTTTCAAGGTGATTGGAGGCGATATAACGGAGGCCTACAAGAAGTTCTTGATCACTGTTCATGTGGACACGAAGGGAGATGAGAACATCGTAACTTGGACCTTTCATTATGAGAAGCTGAACGACAAGGTTGAAGATCCACACACTTTGATGGATTTCTGTATCAATGTCACCAAAGATATCGAGAATCATCACCTTGCCAAGTCACTAACCGGTACGATGGTGAAGCAAGTTACGATCAAGTCTGATGGAGATGTGTTCCATGAAATATTCAGATACAGACCACATCATATATCTGAAATGAGCCCCGGTTACATAAAAGGTGTTGATCTGCATGATGGTGAATGGGGTACGGTTGGATCCATCATAGTTTGGAGTTACTGCCATGGTATATATCCTTTCTATTACATACATACATACATACACACATATATACTAAAAATCTTTTGTGAACACTTTATTCGTTGTGAAGATTGTGAACAACCATAAAACAACTTTGAATATTATGAATCTTGTTGAAAATACTACTGAACCCTTCTAGTAAGATATTGATGTTATTAGATCCTATTGATTTAATTGAATCTAATGAATTTGTCAATTCTTATGAATCTTGTTGAATCATATGCATATTAGTATAAAAACTACTATGAACCTTTTGAATGTTTTGAATCTTGTTGTAAATACTTTTATGAACATTTTGAATCATATGAATCATTTTACAAACACTTGTTGATATATATATGAATGATTATATGTATTTTTTAATTTGTTCACAACATTCACGACAATAGTTTGTTCACAATGGATCTCATTCCTATGTAGCTTGATCTATTAATTCAATATATATAATGATTTATGTGTTATATTATATACATATAGATGGGAAGGAAAAGGTGGCTAAAGAAGTGATCGAGGCAATCGATGAGGAGAAAAAGTCGGTTTGTTTCAAGGTGATTGGAGGCGATATAACGAAGGATTTCAAGAACTTCTTGATCACAGTTCATGTGGACACAAACGGAGATGAGAACATCGTGACTTGGACTTTCCATTACGAGAAGCTGAATGAGAATGTTGAAGATCCAGACACTTTGATGGACTTCTGTATCAGTGTCACCAAAGATATCGAGAACCATCACCTTGCCAAAGCAAACTAAAACTCTGGCCGGCCGGCTCAAATCATATTTCCCGGATTGATAACGTTTGTGTTTGTTACTTGTGAATTACGGTTGGATGAAGTTCATGTATGTGGAATGTGTGTTGTTTTGTGTACGTCTACCAACGTTATTACTGTGAACTATATATATGAATAATCGATCAATCTATGTATAACTGTAACGATCCAATAACTTTGAAATTTGATTCATTTACCTTCTATTTTTTTTTTCAAAAGACAAATTTTATTAGCAACAAATGGTCTCAAAGAAAGAGACTCAAAAAGCCTTGATACAAGCATCACAAACCGAACAAAAATTAATAGAAACCCCCCCCCCCCCCCCCCACGATATTATAACGATTCATGTACCTTGTATTATCACGAGTAAAGGAGGACCCGTGCGTTGCAACGAGATATAAAAATATATATTTTTTTTATAGATTTATTAATTAAGAAAATATTATGATACTCTAAATATTACACTAACTTGATTAGCTATTGATAGTTTGAGAGCTAATAACTTAGACACTAATTTGTGTTGGCTTTTGTTTATCTATTATTATTTTTTTCTTGTTATGATTTTATTTTATATATTTGTTCAGGATTTTAAGTTTTGATTTAATTTTGTTGTCTCAAGATTTTAAATTATTAAATTAAATTAAGTGCTAAATTTTTTTTTAAAAGAATAGAATCTTTTTATTATAAGCAATAGTAGATCACTATTCTAACATTATATAAATAAACAGTAAAACTTAAAAATTTCAAATTATTAAACTATAATTTATATGTGTTAATATCTTTTCTAAAAAACAAAAGGTTCTATTTTAAAAGATACTATTCTCTTAACATTTCGTAAACAAATATTAAAATCTCAAAATCTCTTGTTTGTAAATAAGCCCTACAGTTCCTTTGATTACCGCCTAAGATGAATCTATTGTCTCCCCTCCCTTCACGAGTAGATATTATTATTGAATAGTGTCAAACCCAATCCCAGCAACAGTCAAAAGGAAAATCTCACACTACAACAAAATGATCCTAATGCAACACTTAGACCTTAAAAATGTTGTATTAGACTTTAAAAGTGTTACATTAGCAGTGTTGCATCAGGGCTAATTCAACATTTTTATCAGGTGTTGTCTTAGCTAATGTCGCCTTAGGTCTAAGGCAACACTTTTATAAAAATATACAACACTTTATAAAAAGTGGAGAAATGAAAACTCAAAAAACGTAAAAACATGTTGATTTTTTAAATAATAAACCCTATAATAAAATAACATCATCTTAGTCACGTGTACCGTGTTTTATGTGTCTATCTGATTAACAAATATATTATATGTTCATTTAATAAAAAAAAATATCATGTGCTTATCAATATGATGCATAAATTTAATTTATGTCCAAATTCAAATGTTTTATCTATATTTTTCTATATATTTAATTTAAAAATTTTTTATGTGTATTTATAGATTTATAAAAATATATTAAAAATAAATACAAGTTAATCAAAAAGTATTAAGATTTTAGTAAAAAAAAAGGTGGTTAATAAAACTATTTTATAAAATTTTATTTATTGTAATAAAATATAAAAACACGATATGTATAAATTAAAATCACAAATCGTATCAATTTAAATATTTTAAAATCATAAAAAACTATTAACTAGTCATATTTATTCTAAAATTAGAAAAATAATATCTATAAAAAATAATAATGCTATCATATACTTTTTTTAATTAATATTTTAATTGTAGTTTGTATATATTTTTATAAAATAACTAATATTAAAAATAATCGTAAAAATGGTTGTGTGTGTGTTTTAGATAATTTAATTAAAATAATCAAAGATGAGGATTATTTTTTTTATATAAACCAACCATTTTTTAAAATCTACAGAGTCAAAAAGCAAACAAAAAAAATCAAACCGAAGAAACGAAACCAAATATCCCGAGCCGAAAAACCAAATGTGCTAACTCGTCCGGACCCCCAAGTCTTTTGGGTTCTTCCGATCCTCACCCTCCCATTTCTAACAATTATCTATTATGTTTCGGTTATGGATCTAAATCCGAAAACAAAATGAACCATTATATACATATCATATCATCAACAACTTGCTAGATCTATATATGGTCAAACATTCAAATATATAAATCATATTTCTTTTAACCATAAATTGATAGACATGGTGATCGAGGGAATCCGATAAATATTGACTATGGGGCGTAATGGGCCATCGTGGTGGGTCCGGTGGGACAGGGCACCACCTACCCCATCTTTCAACTTTCCGATACGTTTGACGTTTACGGTGTACCCATGGATGGTTCTAGTCGTTCTGGATAAGCCTGTAAGCCTGTCTGTGTGTGTGTATATATATATATATAGAGGGGGGTTCAATGGAAAACCGTCATGCACCGGAAAACTTGTGAAAACCACACTGCACCACCACAAATGCATCAAATGCCCCGCGTGATGCATCAAAATCCCGCATGGTGCACCAAAATTCCTGCGTGATGCATCAAAATCCCGCGTGATGCATCATCTTATTTACGATCATGCCACCGTGTTTTTCGAGAAATGCACCAAATCGGACGGTTTGCGTAGGTTTCCATGGTTTTCACGTGCATAGTGGTTTTCCATTGAACCCACCCCTATATATATATATATATATATATATATATATATATATATATATATATATATATATATATATATATATATATATATATATATATGTTCAAGTGAGTACCACTCATTATGCAGCGCACCAGAAGGTACCACCTCTAAAAGTAATTTTTTTTAAAAAATTTTCATGAACATGTTTTAATTAACATTACACAGATCATATATAAATTTCACGCAAATCCGAACACACATCAGATAAATACATGTTCACGTACATTCAAAATAATATAAGTATGAGTTCACATCATTTTTCAGGAGCTAGGAGATGTGAATGTATATGAAATTTACATATGATCTTCATAATTAATTAAAACATTTTATGCAAATAAATTTAAAAAATAAAGTTTTTTAAAGGTGGTACCTTCTGGTGCCCTGCATAAGGAGTAGTACTCTCTCGAACCATTATATATATATATATATATATATATATATATATATATATATATATATATATATATATGTGTGTGTGTGTGTGTGTGTGTGTATGTGTGTGTGTGTGTGTGGTGTGTGTTTGTGTTTGTGTGTGTGTAAAAGGGGTTCAATGGAAAATCAACATGCGTCGGAAAACCTTGGAAAACCTCCATGCACCACCACAAATGTATCATAATTCCCGCGTGATACATCATTATTTCCACGTGATGCATCAAATTCTCTTATTATGCATCGACTTCCTGGGTAATGCATTAAGATTTTTGCATTATGCATCACCTGATCCAATGGCTATAAAGTGGTTCCCTGGTTTTCCGATGCATGAAAGTTCTCCATTGAACTCATACATACATACATACATACATACATACATACATACATAGATATATATATGTATATATAGGGTCAGGATCAATGGGATACTATCTTAGACTGGGGAATCGGAGTCCATCCATGTTTGATTATAAGTTTAAAAGTGTAATATAGTCAATTAGGTTTATCTTAAATAAAAGATGACAAACTCATAAATTAATAGATCCATTAATTATAGTGAATTACTTCCATACATATCTATAATAAATTTCAAAATGGGTTTTAATGAACATGTTCAATTGGATTCGACAATGGGTTTAAAAGAACATGTTCAATCGGATTCGATAATGGGTTTTAGTGAACATGTTCAATCGGATACGACAATGAGTTTTAGTGAACATGTTCAACCAGAGGTCTCAAATAAATGTATTTATTATTTTATTCAAATCGTTCGTGAAAGTTCAAATTGATTTACACGTTACTGAACATGTGCAATCGGTGTTTATTGTGTTTTTAGTCGTTGTTAACCGTTCGGTGAATAATCCTTTTCATTATGAAAATTGTGGCTATCAATCGCATAGTTGTTTTGGATCGTTAAAAATCTGCAGTAATGAAGGTTAGAAGGTGATGCAGCCAGGGGCGGACCGAGCTTATATCGGTGGGGGTCAAACGACCCGATAATTTTTTTTACGTGTTATATATATGGTTAAAAAATTTCCGACCCCCATGATTTTTTAAGTCCGACTCCTATACTTTTGATAAGCTTTATAAAATTTTATATATAAAAAAATATGATACAAAATCTAAAAAAATATACATACACGTAATAGTTGGTTACCTATTTAACAAATAATTAAAGACAAAATTTTGTATTTGGATTTGGGTTTGGGTTTGGGCCAAAAAATTTAAAAATTTAGTTTGGGCTCATTGGATTAGAGTTGCTGAGTTTGGCCATTTGGGGCTTGGGTGCAGCGCCCATTTGCCTAGCCCAGACGAAAACAGAAAGGGAAGAAGCAGTCGGCGTGTGTGCGTGTGAGTGTAGTGTCGCAGCCGCTCAAACGAAGAAATGAAGAAGACGAGAAAAAATGTACCTGTCAGCTGTCGCCGCCTCGCCGGCCGCCTCACTTTCTAACTCAGCACCGTCTCACAGGTATACGGCCGCTCAAAATGTTTCTCACTTTTAAGTATTTATAAATTTATAAATTATAATAATTTATGAAATTATTAGTTATCTAGTTTAATAGTTGGACTACTTGAAATCTTGAATACTTGTTGGGGCCAACTTTAGAATGAGTTTTTGTTTGTCTGTAAGTTTGTAACGATTAATGAAATTGTATCATTTACATATTTGTTTTATTACATGATCTAGATAAACCGACCCGAAAGTTTGAAATTAAACACTCTCGAAGCTATTAAATTCCGACCCCATAAAAAAAATTCATGCGTCCGCCACTGGATGCAGCTACAAAAATGTTGTGATGGTGATGTTGGTATCATGGCGGCGACGGTGGTACCGTTGACTTCACCGTGGATAGGGGGGGGGGTTGAAGGATTGAAAATTAAGTTAGGTTGACAGGAAGAGAGATGAGGAGGAAGAAAGAAGATTCTATAAATTACAATGTGATAGTGATGATTAATTATTAATTCTTCACTATTTTAGGAAACTTGTTAATCACCTAAAAAATTTTAAAACTGCAATTAATATTCGTTCATCATGTTTGACATTTTTTAGTTTAATAAAATCTAAATAAAATAAATAGTTCAATTACTAATTTACCATTATTGTTACGTGTCGTCCTCTAGCTCACATCTTCTCATTATTAGTTTCTTCTCACTATATATATATATAGAGGGAGGTTCAATAGAAAACCATCATGCACCTGAAAACTTGTGAAAACCGCACTGCACCACCACAAATGCATCAAATTCCCCGCGTGATGCATCAAAATCCCACGTGATGCATCAAATTTCCCGCGTGATGCATCAAAATCCCACGTGATGCATCACCTTATTTACGATCATGCCACCGCTTTTTTCATGAAATGCACCAAATCGGACGGTATGCGTAGGTTTCCATAGTTTTCACGTGCATAGTGGTTTTCCATTGAACCCACCTATATATATATATATATATATATATATATATATATATATATATATATATATATATATATATATATGTTCAAAATCAATAGGGTACCATGTTAGACTGCGGTACCAGAGTATCATATTAAATGAATATTTCACAATACGATAAACGTTTAATTTAATGCAAAAGTGGAATATATACATGTTTAAATATACATGATTATTGACTAGTTCACATCATTTACATGTTTATTATGATAAAATGTTCTATTTCATGCAAATTAACAAAATGCACATGTTCAAATGTGCAATATGTATAAAGTTTTGTCAGGACTTGTTAACTTCACCTTCTAAAGGAAGTTTTGTCACTATGATACATTGATACCACACCAAACTTTATGTATTGCAAAAAGTTAGGGTTGTTTATTTACTTCTTAACAGAATCATTTAGAAGTCATTTAAAGGTAAATGACATCTTATGATTCCATTAAAAGATAAACAAACAAGTTGTTATACACATAGGTAGACAGAGATGATATGAATTTGAATATTTGATAAGTGTGGGACAGAGTACTAGACTAGAGTTATTGAGCTACAGTGTATAGTAATAATCGTGTACATGTTTCAAGTGAATCAAGTCATATTACCTACCACCTCCACTTGCTCCAAAGTATAGACCGGGAGACACATTACAATATTACATGTTCTAGTGAACATATTACCTGATTTTTAAATTGCCTAAGCTATATTTTTCTCTAAAAGCACTTATGTGCATGTTGTACCTATACTACGTCTATGTGAGATCATGTATCTAAATTTATACAGTTGGCTAGAATTACTTCTTTAATAGATCGGAGACGTCTTTTCTAGATTTAACTGGAACTGGAGAAGCAGAAAGCCCGTTTTGCCCATCGGAAAAAAGTGTGATATCCTCTCTCTCACTGGAACCGTCACGTTTTTCAGATGATGCCCCGATTATCTGCACCATTAAACTCCCACCTGCACAGGGCTTGATAAGCTGGTTAATTAATAAAACACATTGTCAATTTTAGTAAGTTAAGACTATACCTTAGTAAGTTATGATTACATTAAAGATGTTATATCAATTTTAGTTAAGAGAATGAGTAAGAAAGAGAGGATCTAAAAAAATTCTCACCGAGAACAAGAGCAGCACCAAACCATCCAGAGACACCCCACCTTTCACCAAGGAGAAACCACGCAAAACCAGCACCCCATACTGGCTCTAATCCATAAATGATTGCAGTTTCTGTGGCTGATATGTCATGCATTGCTGCCATCTGCTTCAATTCATATAATATATTAACTGGAGAATTAAGATGGGAGAAAAAAACGGAAACTAATTAGAATGCTATATCTTTTCCCAGAAAAAGAAAACATTTTCGACTCAGCAGATGACTGGTCTATTCATCACTTGATTCTAGGATGTGATTTGCTCACCATTAAACTTGATAGGCATACCACTAAGGTTGTTTCGAATGTGTTGTAGCTTGTGCTTCGTATCTTATACTTGGTGGTGTACAATTGTACAAACCAAATTTAGCGAGGTGTGTGAATCCTTAGCATTCAGTCATCATCAGAATATGAAAAAAGAAAACAGATCTCGCTTCTAATGTTCACGAGAAAATTTTCATTCTTAATATAAGAATATAGTGTACTTACTTACTCAAAGGAGTTAAAAGATTAGAGATAGTTTTTTTTAGAAAAACAATTCAGAAGTAACACTCCCCCTCCTCTGTCACAGATGGAATAATTTTAATTTGGGTTATCTCATATCAGAGGCGATGCTTTCTTTTCGGTAAATATTTTGAAACTATTATGAAATTCTCTTTCAAACTTGCACTTGATTCCTCTTAACATCTGATCTGATGCATTCCATCATTGTCTCTAACTTCATCAAATCAGAAACTAAATTGATTTGGCAGAATGATAGTTACAAAGGCTAACCATTACCCAAAAGCTTACTATTTTCACAAAAGCTTTATTATAAACTTTGGTCGTGTTGTCAAGACCAATACATGAGAATTTATCTTACTTCTTACCTCGACCCACAAGCATAGGCCAGTTGAAAACACACCAGTATATAAAGCTGGTATCCAAGGGAATTCCGTAATCCAGTTCAAGAACATTTCACATGTCCAAGATGATGGATGATACTCTAGGCCACCATCGATTGCGCCTCCAATGAAATACCAGATAATTGATGAGAAAGCAACAACACATACCTATAAATTAGGAGGTTAATATAGCTAGTGTTACTAAAAGAAGACAAAGAAAGACATTACTTTTTGAAACTATTAGCCATGCTTCCAAAACAAAAACCTATGTAAATTAGGTCAAAAAAGTGTGCTTAAAAGAAAATAGAAAGAAAACATAATAATAGATATTTTCCCCTCGAACTCTCTTCAGTGATTTAACTCACCTCATAGCCAAGGACTGGCAAGAAGTTCTCTTTGTCCAATTTCTTTGATATATGCTCTGTTCTTAGCATGTGTATACCAAAGAACAAGGCGCTTAAGAAGTTCAGCAAATCACCAACCTAACAGATATATGGAAAGGTTAATCTACCAGTGATTGAAGTGGGCTTCATATATATAATGCTTACACATGGAGGTGATACATTCCTAGTTTCCTACTGCTTATTATAAGATAAAAAGCTTTTTATATAGTATGCTTACACATGGAGGTGAGCCACTGCATTCCAACATTCCAACCCCAATAATGGACATAAGAGCTCCAAACCAAGTACGAGCAGGAATCGCTGCTCCTAGCATACCATCAACTAAGGGAACCATGATTACCTGGTTTGGTCATACGATAATTTCAACAAAGACTACATGTTTACAGAGAAGTAATGGTACAATTTACAAATCATTTCATGAGCTTCTTACAGTAAACATAGAAATGAAGGATGTGCGTCCAGCATCAGAAGTCAGCAGTCCAAGAGCCTCCATGAGATAGCCTAAACTGACCCAAAAACCCAATTCAATTCCTGAATTGCGAGTTTGAATGTTACACCGAGCTCTCCAAGCAAAAGGGAGAAATGGAATGGCCGAAACAGCAAATCTCACAACAGTAAAAGCTGCAGGATCCACAACTGCCTCAACCTCTTTCAGCACCGGTATGTTACTAGCTGTAGCAATTAAAAGATAAATTTAAAAGGCTTAAAATAAGTTCTGCTGAATGTGTCATTTTTATCAACAACCATAGAGCATATAGAGGTTCGAACATATATGCTATAAAGCAAATGGACAATGGCCTACACTAATTTATAATGTTTGTCAACAAAATCTTTATGCATGCATATAAACTCTGTTCTTGCTTATAAAAGAGAACTGCTCCAATTCAGAAATTGAAAGTCACATAATTTCTCTTTTGATCAAGTGACGTAGTTTACCAGATGTGGGAAATTTCATTCTTAATATACACGTTCAATCGTTCATTCAAACCTACCATGCTTGAGGAAGGGGTGAAGAAGTTTCAGTGTCAATGACAGACTATCTCATCAAGGCAGTGGATGCTCGCTGCTCGGTTACCAGTGGAAATTGATCATTAAGCATTTAAAAAGAAAAGCTTTAGATTGTGTATGTTGGGGCATGACATGGGGTGTAAAGATCTATAATTAAAAATTTTCAACATTTTTAAAGTTCTCTCATATATTAATTAAACATTCATCCCAATTCCCAAAGAAGCTTTACTAGGTTGAATAATAACTCTAAAATCTTAAATGAGATTACAAGAGAGAGAGAGAGAGAGAGAGAGAGAGAGAGAGGAGGTTTATGGATGATGACAATGTGAGACTGAGATTCAACTTCCAAAAATAGTTATCAAAACTTTATATATTCTTCATAACAAGCAAAGCAAGTAATCTATACTTGCACCTGTTTTAGTTTTGCATCTCTGCTGAAGATGGTGCTTTTAAAATTAAGAAGGCTGGGAGGAGTTAGTGGGAAATCATACAGCCATCTATTCAGGATGTTAATTACTTCGACTGGCAATAGGCCCTTTTTATGTTGTCAGCCTGTTGAAGTAACTGATACATCACCAGTAATGGACTGTTTCAAGTCCAATTGTTCTGTTTTCTCCTCTTGAGTCTTGGACTGCTGTTGCTAAGTTGCAGGCATCTTGTATTTTGTTTCAATTTTTATAAAGTTTTACCTTTTACCCAATAAAAAAATATGACCAAACAGTGGACAATACATAAGTATTAAACTAAACAAAATTTCTAATGCGAAAACAAAAAAAAAATAATTGATATGCCTAAAACATTAATCTAAAGATACGTCTAACAATGTGATGATCACACCTATCAATGTCTATTAATATATGAGGAGAGAAAAAGATTGAAACTTAGAAACTTAAAAATATGTCTAACAATGTGTCAACAATTGAATAGATTAGAAATATGTTTACTGTTTAGGCACCTAAATTAGATTGGTATATATCATTACTCCAAAAACAATTCTACCAAATAACAAGCAACTCTAGTAATTCTAAGAAGTATGCACCACCAGAAAATATCTCTTCTACAAGAGCCGGTCCAAGCGTTTTTTTATGACAAAAAAGATCTCCCCGGTACTCCTAAGTTTAGCAAATCTTGAGGCGGTAAACTAGTAATTACCGATGCAATCAATTTATTATCTCTCCCAATGCTCTCAAACACAAACAAAATCAATAATGAAGTACTAACAAATAACTGAATTTGAGAAAGAAATTCAGATTTACCGTATACTAAAGTAATGACGTTTAGCAAAACGATGCTCCGGACTTTCTTCGATGCAAAACGAATCCTTCCCCATAACCCATGCTTTCCAAATAGCAATTCGTATTTCCGATTCGGTGATTGCTCCTTTTTACTTATAGAAAGGTCATCGGTCACTGAAATATCTCGGATCTGAAATTGTTTACCGGATTGTGCAGGTCTCCTCTGTTTGGCATGATTAGGTCCGGCAGTAGAACACGACGGCAGAGAAGGATGATGATTGTGAGGAAATGTGAAAGATCTTTGTCTGTGAGTGAAGATGAAAGGATAAGCCGAAAGCGAAGATAAATTGAAGGATGATGATCCGATTAACCATGAACTTCTTGCTGATGAGTTCTGCCGTGGCCATGCCCATGGTGATGGGGAAGCCATGATCGACTTCCAACTTTACGGCAACACTTCTGTCAGCTCTCTCTTTCTTTCGCTCCAGGGTATCAGGTGAAAGGACGACACTGTCATTTTCTCTAACACGTTTATTTCGTTTTCAAAACATGGATGGCCACCGCCAATGGATAATAATATCATTAAAAAGATTTTTGAACAAATCGTTCAAATTTGAATTTCACTGTTGTTTTTTTTATGGATTTGAAATATCTTTGGGATGTTTGGTCAACTTTAAATGAATTAAAATTTAATTCATAGCATATGGTTATTGATTGATTGAAGTATTAAATGTTGTTCAAGGCTAATTAAAAGATGTGTGTGAATAATTAGGAATCTAAATTTATATACAAGAATTTAAACATATTTTTATTTGTTATTTTTATAATTCAAAATTCCAAATACCTACACTATAATCAAATTTCAGTTACTTTAAAATTCATTTCGTGAGACAAACGTCCCCTAGATGATTTGGATTTTATAAGATTTGAGAGTTTTTATGTATTTGTTTTGTTTGATTAAAAATGGAATTTTGTTTTAATTTTTATGTATTTTTTTTGTTTAATTTAAAATGAATTTTGTTTTAATTTTTTTTAAATGTGTATTTGATTTTTTCTCTAGATGCTTGTCACCATCCTTCTCTCCTCTTCTATTTTTTTCTCCCTCAATCTGCAATGAGAAACCACCATATGGTGGGTCGGGTATCACATTTCCAGCCATAATGTTTGTTAATTTTTGGAGATTGATTGATTGTCGAAGTCTCATTGACCACTATGAATGTTTAGATATAGCCATAAGTTTAGGTCATTGACTCATTGTTACCGAAATAGGTATCATAAAATAAAATGACTCATTGACTTGTTGTTGAGACTGAACCCATGTTTAAATACGTAGGTATCAAACATCAATCTGAAAAATTAATAAAATATCGAATAACATACAGAATCAAATTAAATATGAAACATCAAATACAAAATACAATAATTTAATATGTCAAGGGACTTTTTATACATCAAAAGATCAAGTTACCTTTTAAAAACTACTTAGAAATATGTTTTTGTTTAGAAGCTTACTTGTGTTTAAAAGAAGGTTTGAAAAAAAAATCGTTTCTTAAACATGTCCTAATTAAAAAGAGTTGGAGTTTTAAAAAATCAAAAGTTGAAGTACATATAAGTCTGAAGGTAAAAAAAAAGTCATATTTTTTAATAATTATCATCATAATAACATTGTCATTAAAAAAAAAGTCAATTATTTTTCTCCAGAATCTTGAGAATTATTAATTATATGTATATCTTTAAGTGACATTACTTGAAGAAATGGTCCAGCCACCATTCATTACTAGCTTATACATTGAGTGAGTTCCTTGATATACACTTTCTATTACATATTTGTTAAAAGAAGAATTGAAGAACCCCAATTACGTACATCACAACAAACATTCTTCATAGGGGAACTGAACCATATCGAATCTTTCTTCCAAATTGGCAAAAGAACCCAAATCAAAAGTTTCAAAATGAACCCTCTTTCAATTAATGTTTAGCCTTTATAGACCTCAACTACCTTGTCCTTATAGTATATACGTATACCTCATCAAGATTCAAAAAAGGTATGAAAGCTTTTGCCTCCATGCATTAATTAATATATATCGCGTACCATTAGTAAGTTGATGTTTGGGTTGTTGATATTGTGATAAATATGGACTATTATTTCCAATTTCATAGAGGGTCTTGTGGGTTAGTTACCACTATATGAGCTCCAATGGTCCCATCTAGGGGTGTCAATTTTGACCCAACGGGCCGAACAGTTAAATGAACTCACTGTAAAAACTAAGATGAAACATAATTAATTTTTTTTAAAAATGAAAATTTATAAAACGATGTATTAAAAAATTGTTATTTAATCAAAAATTCAAATTTATGTAAAATTTATGACTTTTAGTATTCAACATGTTTGACTCGTTTGCTTGAACGGTCTGAAATTGTCAACACGTACTCCATCCCATGCCAATATATGTAATAATTGTACTATAGTATTGATTAATATGTTGATCCATGCATTATACTCATTTTCATCGATAAATTAAACATTTAATTATAAAATGGGTGGTCTTCATGTATATATAGACATACAAACCCCACCCTTTTTAGCTTTTTCTTGGTAATCAGAAACAAGCATATAAGCATGTATACTAGCTTTATTTCATTTTCAGCCTTAAATATGAAGTTGTTATCTATTATCTAAAATTGATTAATTAATGTATTCTAAACCAATAGTTTACCCGGGGATATAAGCCATGCATATGGACCAGTCAAGTCTAGCCAGCCTTCCAGTTTGTCATCCAAATAGCCGATAAATTTTGCATGGGAATTAAGACATCTTCAAACTTTTAAATCATCAAAGTCTTCATGTTTTGCACCCTTAGATCGACGACCACAACGTGCAATTATGAAGCGACCGAGACTTTAGCTCTTCAAACAAACTCCATAATTTTCTCCACAACGGTTGCAACAAATTAAGTACAACGGAAAAGACAATGGTTTAGGGTATGTTTGGCAAAACTAGCTGTAGCTTTGTGTTTTTAATAGAGGTAGAGCTTTTAGTAGCTGAAACTTTTGTGAGCTGAAGCTTTTTAAAAGAGCTAGAGCTTTTAGTTTTATAAATGTGTTTGGTAAAAGTAGCTCTAGCTGTAGTTTTTAGTATTAAATTACTTAAAAGGGTATTAATATTAATTAAAGGTGATAGTTTATGATTAATAGAAGGGTAAAAAAGTAAATATGTTTGACAAAAAGCTCCGGAGCTTTTCAAAAGCTACTTCTACTAGCTTTTCAAAAAAGAGCTTATTTTTTAGAAAAAGAAAGCTCTATGTATCCTTCCAAACAAAGCTTTTATTTTTTAGTAGAGCTTATTCAAAATAAAAGCTTCTAAAAGCTCTTAGAAGCTCTCTACCAAACATAGCCTTAATATATATATCTTTATCCTCAATATTACATAGGATACATGCACAGACTCTAATTCCACCCCTTTCCTTTGCAAAATCAATTCATCTAAACAATCCTTGTTTCCAACAAAAATATTTAACCAAAAAACGTTTAAACGGGTTATAACCCTTCCGAAGACAACCAACTTAATTTATTTAGAGGGTGTTTGGTTTTGCGTTATAAACGAGATTATTAGCTTATTACGTTATAATAACGCAAGTAATTGGTTTAAAGTGTTTGGATTGCATACGTTAATAAATGATTATTTGCGTTCATAGTTAATTTTACCACACATTTACATAAGTTAATAAATGTAGCTTATTTGCTTAATATGTGATTAATTAGTAATTTTACAAGTTAAAACACAACACTAGGGATGGAAATGAGGCGGTGCGGGGCGGGGATCTCAGTTCCCATCCTCATCCCCGCTTCATAATCCTCTCCCCCATCCCCGTCGGGGAATGAGTTTCTATTCTCATCTCCGTCCCAATCGGGGATCCCCGTCGGGGAATCGGGTTTTTCAAGTTCTTAAAGATTATTTAAGTTTAAACTATATATAGTAATTTAATAGAAAAATATATGTAAATAAACTTTAAAAAAATTAATTCAAACATATTTGAAGTGTTTACATATATAATGTATAATTTATAATAAAATTAAAACAAAGAAATGGATGCAAAACATTTATAAAATCAATAAAATGAAACATAAAAATAGTATTTTAAACTATAGACTAGTCATATACAATTATATTAATATATTATAAAAAATGTAATGAATAATTTACATTGCAAAGTTAAATATATGTAATAATTTATATTAAAACATAATTTATAACCGGGGTCGGGATTAATGTGTCTCCCATCTCCGCCTCATCCCCATTATTTTAAATCGGGGATTCCCCATCCCCGGTCAAATCGGGGATTTCCCGGTCCCAAATCGAGATCGAGTTACGAGTTCTCCGTCGGGAATGAGTTTTTTTGCCAAGCGTAGCAAACACAGAAGTAAAATCAGTGATTATTCTATGCAAATTAATGTCACTCTCCGAAAGATAGCATTAATGTCATGGATAGAAGAGCAGAGTAAATCATGATTTTAAAATAATTGTGCCATTTGATTTAACTTATGACAGAGACTAGTGATGGGCAGAGAGATATGGGTTGGTACCTTGTTGCACTTGCACTTCATCACACCCCAATTTTATTGGCAAGATATCTACACGAACGGTTATTTATATCCGATATATTTTTGTTCTAAATAATAATTTTATTTAAAATGATAAAATATTCTTACTTTTGAAGGTAGAATACAAAAAATGATAAACATAGGATTAAGATTAAAATAATCATTTTAGTTAAGATTGTTGTGTATATCAAAAATATGTCGTGTATAAATTACCTTCCTCAAGTCTACGTACTTTCTAGTAAATAACATCCACTGCACTAGAAAAATCCAAATTTTATAATATGCATAAAATAAGAGATCAATTTCTTGCTTATTTTATAATACACTCCAAGTACTAACCGTCATCCGGTATACATAGAATCAAACTCAAAACAAATATCAACTCACTCACATAAAATATTACAAGGGAACATTTGATACGGTGGAATGTAAGGATAGATAGTTTTTGTTTGGGGATCGAGGAAACTAAAAACCAAACCAAATTTGTAATTTAGCTTTTGGTTTGGTTTCAAACCAAACAAATTATGAAATTCTGTTTTTGGATTGATTTACATTCTACTTACGAGTGGACCAAACTAAACCGAACTACTTTGTGTGTATCAGTGTATGTGTGTGTATGTAGATTTAAAAGTTCAAGTGAGTACCACTTATTATGTAGTACACCAGAAGGTATCACTTCTAAAAAAAAAAAATTTTGAAATTTGTTTTTCATAAATATGTTTTAATTAACATTACAAAAATGATATATAAATTTCACGCACATTCACACATTCTAAGTGCATGAAATCATGTATCACATAAATGTATGTTTACATAAATATAAATTTATGTAAGTGTACATTCACATCATTTCTAAAGAGTTAGAAGTTGTGAATGTATGTAAAATTTACATATCATCTTTATGATGTTCATTAAAACATGTCTATGACAAAAATTAAAAAGTTTTTAAAAGTGATAACTTCTGATGTGTTGTATAATGAGTGGTACTCTATCGAACTATATATATATATATATATATATATATATATATATATATATATATATATATATATATATATATATATATATATATATATATATAGAATATGGTTCGTGTGAGTACCTAAAAAATGCAGAGTACCGTGAGTACCTGTGAACACACGGGTTTTAGATGTGAACATGCTTCGAAAAAAAGTTTTTTTTTAATTTTTTTTTCATATTAATTTAGATACAAATAATATAAGACTATTCGTAAAAGAATTACACACATTCACACTTTCTAGCCTCTTAAAAGTTATGTGAACGTGAAAAAATTCATGTGAACATGCTTAGCTGTGAACATTCATTCACAACAGTGCAGTTCATGTGAACTTGCACGTTTCACATAGTTATAGTGTGTGTTTAGGTGTGATTTTTTGCAAGTAGTCTTATATTATTAATTTAAACATGATTATGAAAAAAAATTTCAAAAAAAATGGTTTTACGCGAGGTACCTCCGGTACTCCGCAAAACTAGTGGTACTCATTTGAACCCAAATCTATATATATATATATATATATATATATATATATATATATATATATATATATATATATATATATATATATATATATATATATATATATATATATATATATATATAGAGCTTCAATTGAGAACTTTTATGCATCGAGAATCTTAAGGATCTTTTGTGCATCGGATAATCTACCAAGGGTGCACAAGACATTTAGGAAAAACTTAATATATGATAATTAATTTATTTCTAAAAATCATTAAAAGATAATTATGAGTTACATTTTGAATTAAAATCTCATATTAACTACATTCCTAATTTTCCTCTCCATTTCTCTCTCTCTCTCTCTCTCTCTAATCGTAATCTTCATGATTTTCATAGTGATGATGATTTGAAGACAAAGATTAACGATGAACAACGATGATGATGAACATGAACAATAGATGCAACTGATGATGATTATGAAGAACACAATGCATAGATGGATGATGAACCATGAATAATGATGATGCATAGATGGATGATGAACCATGAACAACCTAAAATGATAATGCATAAATGGATGATGAACAATGACGATACATAGATGAATGATGAACAAGTTGAACACGATGCATTGATGAATGAAGAATATGAATGACGAACACGATGCATAGATGAATGATGAACATGTTGCACACGATGCATAAATGAATTGTGTTTTTTTTTTTTGATAAATGCGTCTTTTTTGAACATGATGTATAGATAAACACGATTAACGATGAAATGCATTGAATTTGTGTACTTTTTGTCAAATTTGTAAATGTATCAATTGAATTTATTTAGCATTTATTATTTGATTATTTGTTTAAATATTAAATTTAATGAGGTATGCACATTCCCCAAAATGTCGTTCCTTGTTTATTTCTATAATGCACAAAATGATATTTTGGAACTGCATACTTAATATTTGGCTATTTAAGATGCTTGAAAGTATTGTGTTTAATGTTTGGTATTTGGTTGTTTGTAGTTTGTTTTGTATATTGAATATTCAGTTTTTTGGTTTATAAACCAAACAAAACCGAATTCAAATTTGGTTTATGGTTTGGTTTATGTAACTTTGATATTGGTTTGGTTTGATTTTGTTTAGTTTTTGGTTCAAGACAAAAAAATTTCAAACCAAAACACAAACAAACCCATAAATCAAATCGTTACTCACCCCTATTGAAAGGAATGAAAGTAATTGTTTTAATTTTTTTAAGTTTTTTTTTAACCAATGGTATTTACAACTATATAAGTGTAGACATATAGAAATGAATGAAAATAATAATAAAACACTATTCCCTAAAAAAGAAAAATGAAATTTATAAATTAAATTCTCTACTCCTTTTAACCCCATAGGTGGTTTAGTTGTTGAATCTTAGATTTCTCCAAAGGAGGTCCCGTGTTCGACCCTCACAAGCTTCAACTCCTTTGGGTTACCTGCTTTAAAAAAACTTTATCGATTGAAAATCAATATTCTCATCGCATAACAAACTCAAGATTCTCATCGCATAACAAAAGTACACCCCTAAGATCATTAGGGTAATATAGTCATTAACAACATCAACAATGGTTGCTTAGTCCAACAAATATCTCTAATACATAGGGGAGGAATTTTGACCGTAGGTTTTGGTTTTAAGCATATCCAATTGTATTATATTCTATGCATATCAATGGTCTCAAGAATTTTGAACATACTAATTGAACCTTTAGAATGTTTTTAACACATAACATTTCCCTGGATATAAAACCTAAGATTCAATCAAATAATATGTTAACCGTAATATGGTTGGGGCAAAATAGAATATAGCTAATGAATCCTTTGAATGATCATTTGCTTGTCCGTTTTGCATCTAATGTATCCTTTGAATGACTATATTCTTGTCATTTTGCATCTATTAAATCCTTTACAAGATTATTTGATTGTCCGTTTTGCATGTAATGAACTGTTTACATAATAAAATTACCAAGAAAGGTCATATAAAATACAAAATTTGACGATAAAGGTATTGTAAAAATTTTTTTTGCCAAGAAAGGTAATAAAAAAAATCTATTTTAGCCGAGAAAGAACATGAAATTCAAATTTTAGACAAAGAAAGATAATCAAATATTATCCTTTACCAAAAAATGAAGCATAAAATTAAAAATTTATCTTCTTAATTTGTCATCAATACCCTTTTTTGTCAAATTTGAATTTTATGTTATATTTCTTGGCCTAAAAAATTTTACATTACATTTATTGGCAATTTTTGAATTTTATATTACATTTTTTGGTAATTTGCCCTATTCATAACTGTAACAGTGTAACTTAATATGAAACATAAAGATCTTTTTATCATCATACAATTAATTCTAGCTCAATAACATACTATTTGAACAAATAAAGATATGCAGACTATGTTTGGTAGAGAGTTTTTAAGAGCTTTTGGAAGCTTTTATTTTGAATAAGCTCTACTAAAACATAAAAACTTTGTTTGGAAGGATACATAGAGCTTTCATTTTCTAAAAAATAAACTCTTTTTTAAAAAGCCAGTAGAAGTAGCTTTTGAAAAGCTCCGGAGCTTTTACTCAAACATATTTACCTTTTTACCCTTCTATCAATCATAAACTACCACATTTAATTAACATTAATGCCCTTTTAAGTAATTTAATACTATAAACTACAACTACAGCTAGTTTTACCAAACACATTTATAAAACTAAAAACTCTAGATTTTTTAAAAAACTTCAGCTCTCAAAAGTTTCAGCTACTAAAAGCTCTACCTCTATTAAAAACATAAAATTACAGCTAGTTTTGCCAAACATACCCGCAAATTTTAAATGTTAAAACTTCAAGAATCTTTTGAAAAATTCAAATATATTAATTGGTTCAAGAAGTTGTTTTTCCCAACTCTTGTAATATTTTAAAACGGGGTTTATTGGCATGTGGTTGTTGAAAGTAACTCATTCCTAGGATGTTCCTATTGCATCTCGATCGTCTATATCGAGAACATGAACAATATATATGTATGTATATTATGGAAACGATCACAACAATTACTATTCGTCTCAATCTATATAGTAAAATATAACACAAATTATCACACGTTATCACCACATTCTACCTAAAAAGATAATTACAATTCATTATTTCTAAAATTAAATAAAAAATATGTATATCTTTATTTTTAATATCTATAAAAAGTATTAAATATAAAAGATAAATACTATTATTTTTGAAATAAAAAAAATTAAGGTGATGATCAAATTTTTAGTGTTTCTAGCTAGCCACTAATAATTAAGCATCAGAACTTGATTAATTCAAATGTTTATATTTGAATGATCATTCACAGAAAGTCTTCTCTAAAAAAAAACTAAGCATGATCAACAACAATACAAAACAACAGTATCATCACAAATAACTCATGAAGATGGTTGGTCATACGTCAATGAGAGACATCCCGTATGGCCACGATCCACTCATTGTCATCACCCTATTTATTTTCTAATCCATATAATTAAAAGTATAATTGAAATTGAAATTATATATAAATGATAATTAACAAACTATTTACTAAAATATATAGTTTTTTTTAGAGAAACTAAATTACATACGATCAAACATGGACACTTATTTTTAGACGTTATTATTCAAATTCCGGTAACAAGTTGTCTATAGGAGTCATAAAGTGCCCAATTATTTTTGCATAGAGTGACTGGTAAAAAGGGCACACACAAATAAATAAAATATATAGATAGTTTATTAATAAAACATTAAAAGTTTTGTCACTTTGTGAAGGACTATTTTACTTTAATTCGTAAGGTGGAGCCTTGAGAAAGTGTGCAGATTAATTAGGGAGACAGGCATCCCTTTGAGAAAGGTTCGAAGCATTGAAATCGAGGTAAAGGAAGGAAAAAATAATCATCATTTATGAAAATAATACCGACTCAAATTATAATATTTTTTTTTATTCAAGCATTAAATAACTCACATTCAGTCAACGAGTTGTTGAACACTCGCGCGTTACTGTAGGGTCCAAAAAATATTAACAAATAAACAAAAATACTTTTCAAACAATTCAAATAGCAAAACACAATTGAATCAGGATCGAGGAGTGAAATTGGAAAGCTGATATCAAGAAGCAAGACAATTGATACTGTTAGTTGGTTCTTATCATTGGTTTTCTAGATTTTGCAATGTTAATATTACAAACAATGTCTTGTTAAATTGGATCGGAACCAGAATTAATTAATTAAATACTCATAACCATAATTTGAAATTTTGACATGGATTAGGTTTAGTATTCAATTTAATTTGTTGGTTTTACGATCAAATCAAATAAATTTATAATGGTAATGTCTCTAATACATTGATTAGGGTTTGTCAACGATATAATATTAATGTTCAATGTTATACATTATCATATTTAATTTAAAAAATCTAAATAATAAAACAATTTCATTAGAATTTTATATGTACATTTGAATAATAAAGTCTTTTTCATACAATTAAACATAACATTATAGTTTCAAAAGACAACTCCAAACATAAGTATAATTATAATTATAATTTTAAGTGTGTAAGAAAATATTATAATAATAAATGTTAAAATAGGACCAAAAAAAATTTATTAAAATAAAAATGCTAAATAAAAGACAACGCTAAGATAATGGTGTTATGAAAAAATTAAATTTAAAACAAAAAAGAAAAAACGTCATTGGCTTACTCCATGCATGTGAAGAATATATATATGATTGTATTTTCTCAATTTCACCATAGCAAATACACTTTAAATGTATAAAATTTAGCAATTTGTCATGTAAAATATAACATAAATTCCATTGTGTGGTTCTTATAAAAGGGAATGCCATATTGTTTAGCTAGCTTTACTCATTTCAAATTCTTATCTTAGGAGTTGCATACATATAAGCTATTGGAGTTAAAATTTGTGTACAATAAATAAATAATTTAATATGTAGACGAATTATTTTTATAATTACTTCTAAAAACCATTATTCTTTTAATATTCAAAAGCAAAAAATTTAACTTGATTTAAGTAAAGAGCTAATAAAAACTGATAGTTATGCTGATTAATAGTCATTCTACTCACACCCCTCTGTACAATCACGTTTTGATATAATATTTTTTTTATTAAAAAAACTATACTTTGATTGGTATAAAAAGAATGTATTCGCTAAAGGGAATACCAATACCAACATCAATCTTTTAATTAACTAACGGGTGCTATTATTCTCACTCCATAAATGTCTATTTCTATCCCATCATTATTACTATATTATTAAAAATCAATTTTTTATAATTAATTAGTCAATAAAAAAATGACGGGCTTTTATCATTTCGATCGCTTTTCATTGTCAACCTAACATTTTTTCTATTCCATTGTGGGTTGTAAATAGACCGACCCTCAGCTATGATGTCTGAAGTTGAAACAAAAAAGAGAGCCTATGCACAAGCCCTAATCCTGATTTGGTTGAAGTGCTTTAGGATTTTGCTATATTTGACTTGTGATAGATGTTCCTTTTTTAGGCCTATAAAGCACCTGCTGAATTTAATGGCAGTGTAAAGATTGGAGAGTGTGTTAGTTTTAGCAACCAAAAAGTGTTCTTTCCCATTGACAGTAGCCAAAAGTATAGCAAAACCCTAAGAGCATAAAGGCAACAAACTTGTCCTTCAATTCCCATATATGCCCCTCAATTAGGTTGCCACATCAACCAGCCCATGTTAATTATATGAAGGATGAAATAGTCTTTACACACACTAACATCAAGTCAATGTTATTTTTGGATAAAAATAACTGAGCCACATAAAGTAAACCAGTAAATGAGAGGCATGTGAAAGAACATGGAATTTAATGCACAACACAATAAATTCTTTGCCAGAAGGTTTCAGAGGGAACAAGAAGTTAAAAGAGATGTAAATCCTTCTAAACACTTGTACACTATGCATTACAAGTTGTACATAGATTTTGACCTTTCAACCCTAGAAAAAGCCTCTAAAGAAACAAGAACAGTAAATTCCCTCTCTGTCCCTCTTCACCATTTCTAGACTGTAAGCTCATGCTGAAAAAGCTAAAAGCTTTGCTACCATTAATTCTAATTCAGAAGGGAAAATAAAAATAAAAATGAAAGAAGTAATATAAAAATAAATGAGAATCAACATTAGCAAAGCTCTTGGGGACTAGTTTAAAGTTTAAATTTAATTTAATTTAACTTAACTGATATATTAATTATGAAGAGGGTTTGGACCTGTGTGAATTATTCTTTTATCTTCATCATACACATTGCCTTCTTCTCCATCTGCTTCTACTGGTGGAACTTGACTTGATGCTGTCACTGGTGCATGGAACCGTTGTGGTGCTGACCTAAACAACATACTTTTCCGGTTAGAAGATACTGAACTCCGGTGGTGGTGATGATGATGGGCAGATGACGGTGGCAAATGAGTGAGAATTAAGATGACCCAGATGAAGAAAATATGAAATCTTGGAATAGAATAACAGCTTCTTGAATGTCTTCCTCTTCTTGGTGGTTTGTTTGAAGAAAGTTGAGCCATTTGATGAAAAGAAAAATGGTTGCAGAAGACCAAATGGAGAGGAAGCTAACTAGCTAGTGAGATCGATCTTTGACTTGCACAAAGTAAGGGGAATTGGATGTCTTATTATTATGTTAAAAGACAAAAACCATTTTAAGAGGAGAGGGTGGTGTGGGGTGGGGTAGAGGGTTCAGTCATCAGTGTAAAACTTCTTGTTTCTTCTTCTCTTCCTTATCTTATGGGTCTAAGTCACATGATCGTGACCCTTGATTCCTGGAACCTTCTTATATATATCTTATTATTTCTGGCTCTGAATCTTCGGACTTTGCACCTTTTTTTTTTGACTTAGTTTTTAGATACACAACCAAAAATCTAGTGGCATCTTTAATTAATTAACTACTGTTGACTAATATTATTACTACAAATTAATTAAGGACTATTAATCAAAATAACTCATTTATTTAAGTATTAAAATGTCCAACTAATTTGTTCTTACCAATTTATCAATTCTTTACATGATTCAAAAATCCTTTGGAAATGACATCAAATGATTTTGTCACATAAATATTATGTGATATTTCATCTTTATAATTTAAACGCAATAAAAATTAAAGGAAAAATACAGTCACGAAAACAAGAGTGTTATCACATAACTAGAGTACGTCACGTGAATTAACGGTGGAAAAACCGGTAAAAGCAATTGGGTATTTTGATGCATAAGGCTCAATTATGGCCTTATGGGCCTTTTTAGTGAGTATCTCGTTAATAAACTAAAGTCATGTTTGTATTGTGAAATGATAATTAAAAATTAATATTTAATTATAGTACATACTTCATAGTTGAATCAGGTTCATCAACGTAACTATGATCCAACGAAACAATATTTTGCCACGTGGGTGCCAACTATACAGATCAAACTATTATAATATGTTATCACTTATTTTGGTAAGATTTTTACTAGTTATGAGTTTTTTGTGCAATAGAAAATTATTAAAATTTTAATTGTAAAAATGGTTTAACCTGAGGGTTTTTCTGTAAATTTCCCCATAATAATAAGATATAATGGTTATGTAATTTTCAGGGAAAAACTAATATTTGTAGGTGTATATACAAATAGTTATTTTAAAAAAGTACACACGTCGTCATACAAGAGTTGGTGATTTAAAATTTAAGCCGTTTGAGCTTGGCACATTTCCATACTTATAAACCAAAATTATCGCTTCTACCATGTGGCAATTGTTTTATAGTTCCCTCCTTCACTTTGTAGAATGTATAGTGACATTTTTTTCAATTCGTATAAAGATTTATTTATATGCTGTATATGATGTATACTTGTTAAATTAATACTTAACTAAAATTGATTAATTTTTCTCTTGATAAATATTTCACTTTTATATGTTTGATTAATAAAATAAAAGTTAATAAGTTATCATTTAAATATAAATAAAACGAATTTCCTTCCTTCGCGAGCTGAGAGAGTGGCATGGCAGGGACGATACAAGAATTATAGCCCCTGGCCCAAAAAACATGTAAAATGTTGAAATGGCAGGTTTTGCCTTTTCTGAAGTTTCTAAATCATATGATACACATCTAGTACACTGGTAATAAATTTTTGACATGAAATTTATGAATTGTTTTTCATATTAAGTTTTCATAGAGAATGCGTAGATTTTTAAATATGAAATTTGTGAATTTTTTTTAAAAAAATTTGTATATATTTCATATAAATTTATGAATATATATTACGGATACTAACCGGAACTGAATCTTTTGTGTGTATATATATAAATATTAATAAAATAATGTTGTTTTTGATACAAACACTAATAAAATAATGTTGTTTTTGAACTTAAAATATTATTGGATCGAAAATGTAACCGACAATTAATGACAGTGACAGTGACAATTAAAAACTAATTAATTTATTGGCTTGCATATGGTCCTGATCGGTTTGAAATATGCAAGTTATTTATTAAATTCTCAAGTCATCGAAACAAAAATGTCATGATATCCACACAATTCGTAACTAACTAACAAGCATGCAGTTAGCATATACATATATATATAGGTACAAATATTGTGTATTTATTTAATACTAGTTTATTTATCTGTTTAATACATGCATTAAATTTAAAAAAATATTAATCTTTTTATAAATATAAATAAAACAAAAAATTACAGATACAATTTTTTTTTATGTAATTTGATTTTAATTTTAATTTATTAGATTTATACAAATATAATGTTAAGGTTTGGATAAATATGATCTTTATATTTTATAAACTATGATACACCGTATATATACTTTATTAATATTGATATTGTATTCTCAAAATTTAAAAAAGAAAAAATGAAACGCGTCAGAAGCACGAAGAAGGCAAGTGTTAATTAGGCCTTGTTTGATTTAATGTCTAATATTTTAATTGTCTCTGATTTCTAATTTGGTTAATAAAAATTTAACATACTCTCTTTATTAAACAAATGTAATAACACATTAGATATCTAATAACTTAAAAAACAAACGAGCCCCCTGGTCTAATTAAGTTACACATGACAAACTATTTACTTGTTTATTAAAACAGAGAGAAAACTTAATAATAGGGAGAACTTATTTAATTGGTGATTTAATTAACCTTGCAATTTATTATTTATTAGGGGTGGACAGTTTTCCATCCGGGACTGAGGAAGCCAAAAGGCAAACCAAATAGAAATTCATTTAAAACCAAACCAAATTTAAAATTCAGTTTACAGTTTGGTTTTAGATCAAACCGATTATGAAACTTGGTTTATGGATTTATTTATGGTCTAGCTGATAGCAGACCACACCAAATAACCTAATACATACATACATACACACACACACGTACATACATACATACATATATAGGGGTGAGTTCAATGGAGAACCTCTATGTATCGAAGAACATTAGAGAACCACAATGCGTCGCTAGAAAATCGTAATGCATCATGTGGAAGTCGATGCATCATGCGTGAATTTGATGCATCACGTGGAAATAATGATATCTCGCGCGAGAATTGTGATGCATTTGTGGTGGTGCATGGAGATTTCTTGAGGTATTTCAATGCATGAGGTTCTCCATACATATACATATACATATACAGGATTGGGTTCACATGAGAACCCCTCATTACCGTGAGAACGTGAGAACCACTCTAAAAATTGTGCATCCACGGTATAAAATTGTGCATTTGATACTAAAATTAAATGTTTTCGATATATTTATGCATTTCATGTAAAAATTTACGCATCTCATGCTATAATTTATCCATTTTATGTACAAATTGTGCATTTAAGAACATTTGTGCATTTGATGTTCAAATTTGTGCATTTAATTTATAATTTAATGAATGTAAGTTTTGAATGTAATTTTAGTGTTAAATTATGATATTTATTAATATTTAAGACTAATAATGATTTTAAGTAAAACTTTTAATTTTAAAATTTGTGCATTTGATGTACAAATTTATGCATTTTGAAGTGGTTCTCACGTTCTCACGGTAATAAGGGTTCTTACCGGAACTCAACCCTACATATACATATACATATACATATACATATACATATACATATACATATAGTGTACCAGAAGTAAAAATCTCTTGACCGTTGGATGAATAAAATTAATAGTTTAAAATTCATTGATTTAAAATATTATTATAGAAAATATCACAATGACTTTAAACCATTAATTCTATTTGTAAATAAAGTTCTCGATACCAATTATAAAATATAAGAATTTAAACCAAAATAGCAATTCTTTAATCTAAATCACAATACGAATATAACAGATTAGTAAATTACAACGGAATTGAAATAACCAACTAGAAATGAAATTACAATACGGAAAAGGAAAGCTAAGGCTCGTGTTTGACACGATTCTCTTAAAATAGATTCGAGTATATTTCACAGGGTACAGCCTAAGCAGTATGTACTGCCGGAGTTAGACCAACTTGCCTGAAAATTCGACGAAGTTCTTCTATCAGGAAAGAATTAAGAAAAACTGCTCTTAATGTGTATGTATTTTGATTGTGTGCCTTGGTGTTTGCATTTCCATTTTCTTTTATAGGAGAAGAAAACGTAAGTAATAACAGAGATCCGTTTTTATTACCAATTAAACAGAATAACTTTGTCATTAAATCACTTTCGTAACAACTCCAACATTGACCAGGTTCGTCCAAGATCAACTTAGTAGGGGTGTGCATGGCTCGGTTCGGTTAGTAGCTAACATGTGAACCGTGTTTTCGGTTTCGGTTATCCAATCACCAGTTACCCGTTAGAAGCCGGTTACCCGCGGTTCGGTCCACGCTTACCCGTCATATGATTAAAAGCATATAAAATTATAGAATTATGTTTTTTTAAGCATAAATTCTTTTTAATTAAGTTTAAAGTTATAGTAAACTATTTAATTATAAATCTTAAAAGTTACACTAAATTTATTTAATAAAACAATTAAAATAAAAAATCATTTGAAAATTTAGTATTTAATATATTAGAATGTCTAAATGAAATTATAAATAAAAGCTACTAACTTGTATATGTATAATCGGTTCGGTTATCCACGGTTTTTTAAAAATGAAAACCTAAACCACCCTGTGATGTTTCGGTTTCGTATAAAAACGGTTTAAGCGGTTCGGCTCGGTTTTCCGGTTTTGTTTAAACACCCCTACAACTTAGACGAACACTGCTCTTGAACAGGTTTGGCATTACGTGAACAAGTTAGGGCTCTTGATCAGGTTTACTGCTTTGGTTCCAAGAACAGGTTTGAAACTTGTCGTCCTGATTAGCTTGCGCATGCTGCTGTTCAACCCAAAAAGACTATAGAAAGTGTGTCTGAATCTTTAGAGCTGTATACATTCTTCACTCAACATCTTTTAAAAATATCAAAATACTTTGTATTTTTTTATTTTACTTTTAGCGTATACTATTTCATTCAAACAATTCATTTTAAGAAATATCATAACACTTCCTTAATCGACATAGTATTCATTGTTATCAACTTTCATCCCTGTACATATGCACTTTATTATCGCATTATATGAGATACAAGTAAAACTTATTATGTAGTGCAACATAATGTACGACTCTTAAAACTATTTTTTTTTTAATTTTTTTTGATAAACATCTTTTAATTAACATTACAAAGATGATATATAAAATTCATGCACGTTCACACATTCTAAGTGTATAAAATCATGCATCACATAAATATATGTCCACATACATGCAAAATTATGTAAGTGTATGTTCAGATCATTTTTAAGGAGTTACTAGATGTGAATGTAACTGAAATTTACATATCATCTTTATAATGTTAATTATAATATGTCCATGAAAAAATTTTAAAAAGTTTTTTTAAAAGTGGTACCTTCTGGTGCGTTTCATAATGAGTGGTGTTCTCTCAAACCATATTCTATATGTGTGCATGTGCGTGTTCAAATGAGTACCACCTATTATGTAGCGCACCAAAAGGTACCACATGTAAATATACTTTTTCTGAAAAAAAAAAATTCATAAGCATGTTTTAATTAACATTACAAAGGTGATGTATAAATTCACGCATATTCTCACATTCTAAGTGTCCGAAATCAGATATATAATCAACGAGTCGAGCCCAAGCCGAGCTCGAGCTTGCATAATTATTCGCGAGCCGAGCTCGAGCTTACATACAGAGCTCGAACCTCGAGCTCGAACCTGTTACTTTTAAACGAGTCGAGCTCGAGCCTTAACGGCTCGGCTCGGCTCGTTTACACCCCTATTTTTAAGGAGTTAAAAATGTGAATGTACGTAAAATTTACATGTCATCTTTATGATGTTAATAAAAAAAATTTAAATTTTTTAAAGGTAGTACATTATATTATATATATAATATATATAACTAGCAAGTTGTTAGGATTATCAGTCTCTACGCTTAATTGGCTTGTAACAGAAAGTTGTTTGATTGGCTCGTGAGTTTATGTACAAATACCACACACGAGGTGACAAAAGGATGTTTCAAAATATATTATAATGAGATTCCATCTCATGTCAAAATGTATAATCAATCAAACCATATTCATACATACCAAATCAAACTGATCCATATGGCTATAACAAGGTTTGCTCAAAGCCATCACCTGTTAACCATACCACAAAGTAATCGTATTGTTAGTCGTATACTATACAACAACATAACTGTGAATAAAGCACCAGCAATCGAATATCTCATGAACAGAAGAATGAACTGAATGTTTGAAGTATTATTGAACTGAATTACAGAAGAAAAGCTAAAGTGATCAAGTGATCACATACGAATTACAGAGGTGATATTTATAGCCAAATATTCACCATGCTACTGCTTTATGTAACTAACTAACAAACTAACAGTGTAACAAACTAACAGACTTTTTACCAACTGACTTATTAACAAATCTTTATTACTACATCTCACAATCTCCACCTTAATAAAGACTTTGGCTCTTTATTTGAAGATCGTCTAAACACTGATGAAACTTAACTCCTGGAAGTGACTTTGTCAACATGTCAGCACTATTCTCTTCAGTGCTTACTTTTTCAACTTCTACTTCCTTTGCTGCTATCACGTCCCTGATGAAATGCAACTTCACGTTTATGTGCTTTGTTCTCTCATGAAACATATGTTTTTTCGACAGATGCAAAGCTCCTTGATTGTCACATAACACCACTGCTTTCTCAGTTTTAATACCCATTTCAGTAGTAAAACCTCTTAACCATATTGCTTCTTTAACAGCCTCAGTTAAAGCAATATATTCAGCTTCTGTCGAAGACAAAGCTACCACCTTTTGCAGTGTACTTTTCCAACTCACTGTACTGCCAAGTACCTTAAAAACATATCCACTTACTGATCTGCCTTTGTCTAAATCCTTTGCATAATCTGAATCTGTATAACCCAATACAACTGCATGACCACCTTTCTGATGCTCTCCATAAACCAGGCCAACATCTTTAGTACCTTTCAAGTATCTAAATATCCACTTTACAGCTGCCCAATGAGTTTTTCCAGGATTTGACAAATATCTGCTAACTAAACCAGTAGCATACGCAAGATCAGGCCTAGTGCAGACCATCAAGTACATGAGACTACCCACTTCCCTTGTATAAGGCACATATGACATGTCTTTTTCTTCTTTTTCATTATGTGGACTTCCTGCAGCTGACAGCTTTATATGTGAACCCATAGGAGTAATGACAGCTTTAGCACTTTCCATATTGAACCTTTTTAGTACCTTTTCAGTATACCCAGTTTGTGAAAGTGAAAGAATACGTTGACTTCTATCCCTGTTGATTTCCATCCCTAGTATCCTCTTTGCCTCTCCTAATTCTTTCATATCAAAGTTACTGCTCAAAATCTCTTTTACTTTGTGAATTTCTGTTTTATCTTTACATGCAATTAGCATGTCATCTACATACAACAGCAGATATACGAACACCCCATTTCCACAGTCTTTAAAGTAAACACAACTATCATACTTGCTTCTGCAATACCCATTGCCAACCATACATTCATCAAACCTCAGATACCACCTTCTGGGAGCTTGTTTCAACCCATACAGAGACTTAAGTAACAAGCATACCTTATTTGGATTTTCTTTATCAACATAACCAGGTGGTTGAACCATATAAATCTTCTCCTCTAGACTGCCATGAAGAAAAGCTGTCTTTACATCCAACTGCTCCAGCTCCATATTCTCACATGCAGTTAAGGCAAGCAGCACACGTATGGAAGTATGCTTTACTACAGGTGAGAATATATCTGTGTAGTCTATGCCCTCAACTTGGCTAAAGCCTTGAGTAACTAGTCTAGCTTTATACCTGGGCTGAGACACACCAGGAACCCCTTCTTTGAGCTTAAACAACCACTTGCAGCCCACTAATTTCTTACCCTCTGGTTTATCTACAAGAACCCATGTATTATTCTTCTTTAAGGACTCCATTTCATCATTAACAGCTTCAAGCCATTTGTCTCTGTCATTGGACCTCTTTGCTTCTTCAAAGTTCATGGGCTCACAATTTGCTTCAAATTCAGCGACTGTGAATGCCACTGCATTGACATCACCAACTTCTCTAAACCTGAGAGGCTTCGAAATTTGTCTCCTGGTTCTATCTCGTGCTAGTTGATAATCTTGATCTGCTTGATTCACTCCATGATCAACACCAACAGCTTCAACTGTCTTCATAGTCTCTTCATTATCAAGCTCCACCTCAATTTGTGGACTTTTATCATCTGATGTGTTTCCTTTAAGCAGATCCTTATATACCTTTTCTTCATTAAAAGTAACATCTCTGCTGCATATTATCTTCTGACCTCCTTCATCACACCTTAACAGTCTATATCCTTTAGTCCCTTCTGGATACCCAAGCATAACACATTTAACAGCTCTATTTTCAAGCTTACCCTGATTGACTTGGGCATAGCAGATACATCCAAAGACTCTAAGATGACTATAATCAGTCTCCTTACCTGACCATACCTCCATAGGAGTCTTGTTTTCTAGAGCTGTTGAAGGAGATCTGTTGACCAGGTATGTTGCTGTTGTGACTGCTTCACCCCAATATTTCTTGGGCATTCCTGTATGAGAAAGCATACATCTGACTTTATTCAGCAACGTTCTATTCATTCTTTCTGCTAGGCCGTTTTGTTGTGGAGTATATGGAACTGTGTAATGCCTCACAATTCCCTTTGCATCACAATACCTTTTGAACACACCATTGCAAAACTCCAGGCCATTATCAGTCCTTAGCTTCTTGACTTTCTTTTCAGTTTGATTTTCAACCATTAGAACCCACTGTTTGAATTTCTCAAATGCTTGGTCCTTGCTTTTCAAGAGATATATCCATACTCTTCTTGAAAAATCATCAACAATGGACAAGAAGTAGGATGCCCCACCTTGAGTTTCTGTCCTTGCAGGTCCCCACAAGTCTGAATGCACATAGTCCAGTGTTCCTTTTGAACTGCTCGTACTCCTTGCAAATTTGACTCTGTGAGCCTTTCCATACACACAGTCTTCACAGAATTGAAGGTCAGTAATCTTACATTTACCAAGTGCTTCCTTCTTCTCCAATTCCTTGAGTCCTTGAAAACTCATATGGCCAAGCCTGAGGTGCCATAGCATGCTTTGATCTTTGTTGCTTACTTCTTGAGTCACAGTGTTAACATGTGAAACACCTTCCAGCGCATAAATGTTGTTTTCTTTTCTCAAGCCCTGTAACACGACCAGTGACCCCTTTATGATTCTGATTTTGCCACCTCCCATCCTTACTTGAAACCCGTCTTGTTCTAGGCAGCCCAAAGAGATGAGGTTTCTTTTCAGCTTTGGCACATACTTCACATTTTCAAGAACAAACTTGGTTCCATTGCTCATTGATAGTGAGATTTTTCCTGTCCCAACAATCTCACATGGGGTGTCATCCCCAAGCATTACAGACCCCATATAGCATTCTTTATAGCTTGTCAGCAGGCTTTTGTTGTATGTCATGTGATGGGAACATCCAGAGTCCATAATCCAGTCTTGTTCATTTGAATTTAGAGACACCACCAGTACATCACAGTTGTCATACCCATCAGACTGATTATCACTGGTTTGAACATTTTGATTTCTGGCATTGCTTTCATTTGACCTTTTCTTTCTCCATTCAGGGCAATCTCTTCTGAGATGATTCTCAGACTGGCACTCGTAACACCTCCTTTTGCCTTTGGACTTGGATCTTGAATTACCTTTCTTCTTGTAATCTCTTTTTTCTGATCTGCCTCTTACACTCAAGCTTTCAATAGAATCAGCCTTTGAATCTGATCTTTTCTTGAGTTCTTTGGAATTTATGGCAGCTAATACTTCCTCCATTGACAGGCTTTCTCTACCATACATCAACGTGTCCACAAAGTGTTCATATGTAGAAGGCAATGACGTGAGAAATATGATTGCCCTGTCCTCTTCTTCTATCTTGACTTCAATGTTCTCAAGGTCCAGCACCAATTTATTGAACTCATCGACATGGTCCTGAAGTGAATTTCCAGTCCCCATCTGAAAAGTGTATAGCCTCTTCTTTAGATAGAGGCGATTGGCCAAGGACTTTGTCATGTACAAGCTTTCCAACTTAGCCCAGACACCTGCCGCTGTGTCCTCTTTTGAGACTTCACGTAACACTCTATCACCAAGGCTCAAAATAATGGCGCTGTGAGCCTTCTCCATAATTTCATTCTTTTCTTTCTCTAACAGTGAATCAGGCAAGCTATCAATGCCGGTTAAGGCACCCACAGTGCCCTGGTGAACAAGAAGGGCCCTCATCTTCATTCTCCAGAGACTGAAATCATTCTTGCCATCGAATTTCTCCAAATCAAACTTGGCAGAAACCATTGCAGAATGAGTATCTTGAAAAGCTTTCTTGAAACAGCAATACTCAGAGTAAATCGGATTACAACGAAGGAATTTGATGAGAAATCAACGAGAGGAAATTAAGAGAATTGCAACACTTAACACTGAAGACATCAATGAACGAAGCAGGGATACGATTGCTATTGATCGAAGCCTGGCTGTGATACCACTTGTGAATAAAGCACCAGCAATCGAATATCTCATGAACAGAAGAATGAACTGAATGTTTGAAGTATTATTGAACTGAATTACAGAAGAAAAGCTAAAGTGATCAAGTGATCACATACGAATTACAGAGGTGATATTTATAGCCAAATATTCACCATGCTACTGCTTTATGTAACTAACTAACAAACTAACAGTGTAACAGACTAACAGACTTTTTACCAACTGACTTATTAACAAATCTTTATTACTACATCTCACAATAACTAACTAGAGTTCCGGTTCAACCATTCAAGTCCTTATGTGTCGTTTGATTTGAAGGATCGAAACAACTCATTTAAGATTTGGATCTACTTCATTGTCATGTTTGTCCTGATCAATCTTATCATTTTAAATTCATGCAATCTAACAGCTAGCTAGCTGTTGTGCTTTCATTACTTTATCCTGATCGATCACTAGCTTCGATTCTCACGATGCATATATGTATGTATGTATTTCATCCTCATGAGAAAGAAATTCAGAGGGTGGGTCCTACCTGGATATATTGCTATTTGCAGTTAAAGCATTGCTTGGAGCTCAAGAGTTATAGATATATAGGGAGGGGACAACAACATATAAGCATTGCACATGCATCATGATTCATGCCTTTCTTATTCGCTTTTTTTATTTTGGCATCATTCTCTTTAAATTCGGTTTTTATTAATTTACACATATCAAATATCTATTACTTACAATCATATCTACGTAACGGTATATATCATTTAAATATTTTCCTACCAATGGGTTTAGCCCATTTGATAAGATGGTGCATATGTAAGTGAGAGGTGTTCGACTCCCGTCGGATGCAAATTGAAATTTAGGTGGAGAAATGTAAGTCTTGGGATAAAGGAGTAGTTTAGGAGTAGGAATATGATAGTTTGTCGTTCAAAAAAAAGTTTAAATATTTTTCTCGTAACAGTAGTTTTTTATTTTATAATCATTTATAACAACATTATTTATTTTATTTATTATTATTAACAGCATCTTTCGTATATTTTATAACTACATACATATATACATACATAAAAAACACAAAAACACAGACTTTTATATTTGGTCTATGGGTTATCCAAAATAAATTTTGTGTAATCAATACTAGCTAGCTAGGCCGGTTTAATCCGTTTTATTGAGTATAAGTATTGAATGTAATTTACTATTTTTCACATTTTAAGCCCTAGATATTTTTTATTGGCATCCTTTATAAATTTTAGTGTTTCTGAATGATCTACCATTAATTTGAACGTACTACTTCTACCGGCTTATGTAAAAGTGTAAATCAAACAACAAACTCTAATATTTTCGCATTTTAAACGAATAAACATAACAAAGTTAGGATTTCAATTATATATCATTTCATTAACTCTTAACAAAAATTTTAAAAACGGCATGCATATCATAACTCATTACATAAAGACAACATACAAATTAAAGTTCTTATACAATCCATAAATATTAACTGAGTATGTCTCTTTCTTTAGTTTGTCATATATTATTGTATTAACACCTTCTTTTGTCACGTGTCATTTACAAAAGCTAATTTAAATTGAAATTGAATACAGTCTATTAATTATCTAATCTAACTAATTTAATAAACAATTAACTAAAATCTGCTTAACTTTAATTTCTTATAATTACTTTATATATCTTTATAAATATTTATTTAATAATTTTCAAAGCAATCAATATTATATATATATATGTATATATATATTTATAAACTTGGTAAGTTGTCTGTATTTTGGTGGAAGCGGTTCCATTTGGTTCTGACTCAGATCAAAGAGTTTTCTTTATATGGTGATTGGTTTACATTTTTTTATACGATTTAAGTTCTCTCAAAAGATTCATATTACGTAGAAATTTGATTTGGTTGGTATAATTTAATAGGATTTTCATGTTATACAATCTTAATTTTTTTTAATTTCATAGTAGATATTATTTCATTAGTATTTGTGGTCCATGGGTCTTTAACCTTTTATGTCGTGGAAACCACGCGAGCCAGTTAAATACATGGTATAAGAGGCTTGTAGTACATGTTACTGTAGGTATGTGGTGAAAGCTAGGAAGAATCTAAATAGTATTTTCTTTTATTTAAAAAAATAGCAGTATAATAATATTAGACTACTGTATGAAACTAAAGTAGCTACCGACCATTCCTTGACATATCTTGATTAAGACTAATGTTTTATCCAGTTTTACTTAAGACAAAAAGAGCCTGAAAATGTCTGGCACCATTTCACGATTTGACCCCTTCCCTTAGTTAAAAGGAAGGGGAAACAACGTTAGTTCAATATATTTTGGATGTTAATTATAAAAAGAAGGGAAAAAAAATTAAACCGTGTTTGCTCAACCTACTTGTCTACTTGAGCGATGCAACCTTACCCCCTTCCGGTCAGCCATCAGGTGCCAAGAATGTGGACCCGGACCCAGACCCAGAGTAAGCAAACCCCCCAAGCTGCCGACATACAACGGTCCATACAAATTGATTTTTAAATTACTAACTTCTACTGGTAGAGACTTGGTTTTTTTAGGCTATTATTGGTTTATTGTCATTTGCCAAATAAGGAAATAACACACAAAAGAATATACATACACACACATACATATTCTATTAAATGAGTAACTAAATGTCACATGACACTTGAATGAAATGTCACTTGGCATGACAAGGATATGTCATATGTACTTTACAATTTTACTATTAATGATTAAATTAATGAATTCAAATCTATATCAATTAAAATCTCAACAAACAATATTTAAAAGATATTTTAATAATAATAATAATAATAATTTTAAAAGTTATTAATGAACATATTGGTTCTTTAATTTTAAGTTTATATAATTTTAAGAAAAAAAATATTTATTAAAATTTTCGTGTAATCCATGTGTCAATAAACTAGTATGCGTGCATATGATAAAAGAAATATTTATTTATAAATGGGCCAAAGTATTGAAATTAAATTGGGGAAAGTTGGGGCACCTAGGAACGAAGCCCAATTTATTATAAAAAAAATAATGAGGTTGAGGTTGTGGACCAATAAAAACGAGAAAGACAAGTATTGAGTTGCTGGAAAATTTGGGGAGCTACGAATATGCGAAATTCCTCCTCTAATCTAAACTCATTCATTGGGAAGATTCGTGTTTTAATTCGCATCTATCTCACTGCATTTCCGGCGTCTACTTCAACTCTCCCCGTTTCTTCATTCTGATTCATTCATTCATACCCACACCACTCCACTTCTACGATTTCTTTTCCAGGTTCGTCTCTGTATCTCTTCCCCTTTTTTCTAGTAATTTATATGGGAGCGGGATCT
The DNA here is from genome assembly GCA_020465985.1 of Centrapalus pauciflorus. Classification (NCBI taxonomy): domain Eukaryota; kingdom Viridiplantae; phylum Streptophyta; class Magnoliopsida; order Asterales; family Asteraceae; genus Centrapalus; species Centrapalus pauciflorus. The sequence goes on from JAANYP010004003.1 coordinate 913,052, forward strand.
GCTCCATTCATTGATTATGTTGTTTCTTGATGAATCGTTGATTGGGGTTTGTCTTGCAATAGGGTTTCCTTATGCGATCATAATTGGGTTTAACTTTAGGATTTTGGATTGTGGATGTTAAATGTGATTAGCTTAATACATGTATAATCATCGACCAATTCTTCCACTTCTCATTGGAAGCAAGTAGTATGTCTGTGTTAGGTATAAGGTATCCTTTGTAAAATGACTACATCATTTACAGAAATTGTTAAACTGTCTAGGAGAAATTCATATCCAATTTTATCAAAAAAATATTAATTTTTCTGAGTAGTACATTAATCGTTGCTAATCACATGATCAAAATGTGCCACGGTTTCTACATGATTACTTGGTTTCGTTTACAAGATATATTGCAAATTAACCTAATTTGATGTCTGGTGATAAGATCAACTGCTTATGAATTCTTATCATTACTATTTTTAAAGTTTGAAGCGTTGTTTGGAAGTGTTGAGTTCTTATAAATAGATCATTTCGATGAAATTATGATTCGTTCTCACCATAAGCCTACAATTTCATACTTTTTTTCCAGCAGGCTCATTGAACTGTCTATTCTTTGTTGGCAATCAGTCTAGCATTGACTGATTGCCAATTAGCTTATGGGTTCAGATAGTCAAACAAACACAGGGAGAACCCTAGAACATGTGCATGGAGTCCATGTACTTCAACATTCTCCGTTTGAGTTACAAGAGATCTCTCAAAATGGCAACTTTCAGCAGTCAACACATGGAAGGTTGACCATAGGAGTTAATCAGCTCCTAGGAGTGCAAACTGTGCAGTGAGTGCAACAACAAATTTTCACACTCTATGAACTTGTTCTATTTAACCTTCAATATTTTTACTACCTTTATACATGTTCTGATTTATTGTATGTATCGAGACTTCTCTTAATTTTTTCTGTTCATGATAGGAGAGTATGGCAGCAGAGACCATCGTGTCTAAGACCCATCCATAGTTGTTTACATGGTATTGACACTTTGATACAATGTCATGGGTATTTAGTCACTTTGACTCCTCGTTGTCACTTGTTTTCCAATTATATTCTGTGTAGGCGATAGACATCTTGGTGAGAGAATTGCAAACGTTCTTACTTCAATTCCTTTCATTGCTGTTGGGATCCATGCTCCAAGGCATGTTCTCTAAATGTATCTTTTATGAAATTTAGTATGTTGAATACCAAACCGTTACAATGTCTGAGTGTTTGCATTTCCAATTTCCAGGAAGAATCTGAACTCTAAGCTTTATGCTAATTCGTTAATCGGGGTAGGAATTGCCTCAAGTTTGTACCATTCTTCTAGAGGGAGATGGAGAAAGTACTTGAGATGGGCCGACTACACGATGATAGCTACGGCTACAGTGGTTAGTATCATTGTAGCCCAAATCAGCCACTCCTTTTTTCTTATTGCTGTGACTACGTATTTACGTATGTGATGTATAAGATGCATAAGATTATTTGAACATTTATTGCATAATTCCAGTGTTTATCAAGGGCGCTTAGGGATGAGAACCCAAAACTGTTGATGGCTGCATCTGCCTTGTGTCTTCCTATTCAGCCACTCATGGTTTCAGTTGTTCATACTGGGATGATGGAGGTATTTCTTTGGAAGTATAAAGAAAGGGTTAAAAACTTAGATGTGTATTGGTTTTTTAAGTTTTATACCATTTGTGCTTCAGGTTGCATTTGCACGGAGAGCCGTGAAAGAACCAGAGCTTAAACTCAGGCACAACATTCACAAGATGTCAGCGCTTTTAGGTGGAGCATTCTTCGTGGCTGATGATCTGTTTCCGGAGATCCCGTATCTTCATGCCGGTTGGCATCTAGCTGCTGCTATAGGTGTTAGCGCTTGTAACAAGCTTCTAGAGTAGCAGAATCCAAATTTGACGAAATAGCTTTTTATTTTATTTTGAGAGGTTTTCTCCACTTATCGGTGGCTGGAGCCGATTGTCGAGTAAAAAAAATAGACTAGAGATAGACCCTCTTGTCAATTTATTATTATGGTTTGATCACGTATGTAAATGTACATTGATCGATGTGATTATGTTGTTAAATGACAACGTAATAATAGTTTGATGGTTATGGCTATAGTTTCGTCGTAACATGTTCATTGGCATCGTCTCATCCAAAAGAGAATAATTGTATCTGCAATGAGATCTATTGCAATTTGAACATAAAGAGGTTCTAATGTTGTATGAGATCTGCAAAAGGATCCAAATCTTTTTAGTTTTTACAAATACATGTTTCTATGGAATCAAATCAACTCTAATGTACAAACTACCAACATTACAAAAAATCAGGTTAAAGGCAGCTTGTTAGATACAGTAGCTGCTGCATGAATTGAAGATACATCGTATAAACTCGATCAGAACAATCGCCCTTTCTCCATGAATCATGCACAAATTGATGTCCTCTTTACCAGGTTGTTACCTGGATTATCTGTTCTAACCGGTAAATTGAATCAATCCCAAATGCCAATCATGTACACCCTCTTTCTAAGTAAAAGAAGAGGAAAAAACAAAATAATTTTCGATCAAAAAAAGAGTTAGTTAGTCCAGATATCTGCAAATAGGCTATCCTCTGAGAATCACGGTCCAGATGTTGTGTCTTCTGTTCTGTTTGTACGGCACATGCAGTTTGGACATGGGAAAGAATATATAGAGTCGTTAGGCCTTTTCACTTCAATTCCCTTTGAATCACTATGAGCTCGCATGCCTAACATGTGCCTTTTGAACGTTCTCCAGCTGAAAATTTCAGGAAAAACTGATTTTAGTAAAATCAGAAATGATTCCTATAATCGAAAACAGAAGTATCCTATGACACTCTTATTGGCAAAGTTTGAACCGCCATGAACAATCTAGCACAAAAAAATGACCACCATTTTTCATCACACATTTCCAAATTCAGCCAAAAGCACCCATATACGAATGTAGGTGTATCATACCCAATATTAGGATTGTCAAAATACAACGCTAATTTGCGCTTGTCGGGTCTGATTGTCTTGGCATGTCCATTGAGCAAATATCTTCGGTGCCCGAGCAGAAAATGTGGGAAGTTTCCACCTTGAGTCGTCACAAACACTTCACTATGGAGACAAACGGTGTAGTCTATAGCAGCCATCCTGGAAGAGTAGTTCTAGAACAGTGAACTGAGTCAGCATCAATCAGCCGAATCTCAGGGTCGAAATTAAAAATGTAGGCAAGAAGAAATACGTTAAAACCTTATATGATGCAAGTTCCTCGGGAGATGCCAGCATCTCTTTGGTTTGTAAAAGCGGGAACATTTCTAACAGGGGAGCCATGTATCTCTCTGAATCGTATATTTGTCCAGATGCTAAATAGATGGATGTACTTTTATCAAATCCCATTCCTCTAAGCATCAACCCAACCTGGATAATTTAAAAATTAATAGGAGAGTAACGAGATAAGTGGGCATATTGTATGAATTGACTAAATACAAACAAGGTCATCTACAAATTTTTCTCAATACAGAACAAACAGATTATCTGAACATGATAAATGCACGAAAGCAAACGATATTTATTACCTCTAAAGGTGTGAGGGGGCATTTCCCGTTGATCCTATTGACTCCAGGCTGAAGGACTCTACCAGGCTTTGTAAATTTTCCTTTCCAACCCCTTTCCCTTGCAGCTATCATGTCTTCAAGCTCTCTTCTTCCACCATCATATAGACAGCAAGAGAAAGCAACCATGTCCTGAACAACCATTTGTGAAACGAAATTAATTCCCATATGCAAACTACACTGTAATGTAATTCGACCTTATCGATTAAGAAAGTAAACAGAAACAAGATTTTATGAGGTAGAACAGACCTCCTCGAACCTTAGATGCACCGAAATGTACTTGCCACCATTATTTGCACTGCGATCTTTCATTCTAGCAACTAATGTTTCACCCATAGTTAGAATAGGGCTTGAAAATCGTAAAGCTTCATAATTTGCCAAGCAACGAAGCCGTTGAACCACAGGAGGAGCGTCAAATGACAATCGATTTGCAAATGGAGAAATCCTTATGGCCCTAAAAACATTTCATATATAGCAGATACATCAAATCAATAAGCTTGAGGGATTACGTCAAATGAATCGATTTGCAAGTTACCTGAACAATTCAACACTTACTTTTCTTCAAGTAGTCTTGGAAGAACTGTGTCCCTGTAGTACCGAATAGGTGCCCAGGCTTTTATTTTGAAGTTGAGTACATTGGAGATATTGTGGTCAAACCGTTCCATCAAATATCCAGGAATAGTGTTGACCACCCGTACATCATTTTTCAAGGTTTTAACGAAAAATTCCTCATCGTATATGTCACTGAACTTGCTGCAATAGAAAATCAAATGGTCAAACTCTTCGAGGATGAAAGAGTTGTACCAAAGAAGAAAGTCATTTATAACCCTTGAATCGACTTTGCAAATTGTGCACATTGACTAGCATGCAATATGCCTCACAGGTTCATGTCATTTGTTAAACTGATAAAAAATCATAAAAGGAGACCCATATCTCAGTTTTTAGATCATCATACATAAGTATGAAAATGAACAAAGTGCCCTCAAAAAAACTTTCACATGACTTGAACTTGATGCTTTAATGATACAATAGGTGACAGCACTGTCACATTGAAGCGAACTTGTAAACCAATAAGGGCTTGTTCAAACCAAAATTGCAAAATTAGAAGTCAAATGGCTAAACTTGTCCATTGCAAGAATTTAGTTTAGTACTTTAATCATAAAGAATTTAAAGTGTTCACAAACCTAGGATCTCTCCAAATGCTATGAAAATGAAAATTAGGAATGACTAGCGTTGCATTAAGATATCCTGCGACAGCAACCGCATTGCAGATCTAGAAAGGAAAACACAATAACATTACGTGGTTGCAGTCTTGCAGAGGAAGGCAATCTAACATGTATTCATCATATTATATTAAAAAAATATAGCAAATATAATAGCAGCAATTGATTACCGATGTCCGCTGCTGATTTAAGCCACCATTTGCCTCGATGTATATGTACCCATTGGACTCTGGTAAGCCTACGAACAACGTGGTAATTGATGAATTTATACAACAAAGAGAACCTAAAGAAAAGTAGCAAACTAAAAAGAGGGGAATTTACAGCGTGAACTCTGTGATAATGGAAAACATGTACCTAAGACATGAAGTTTGAATGCAACAGAAGAATACTCCTTGAAGCAATAGAAGTTTAAAATATATTAATGAATAAGCTTGTACTGTGGGTAGAAGGATAGTTTTCAGACCTCCTAAAGACTTGCTTATACATGGCCTCCAATCTGCACCTTTAGCGCGTTTCCATATGGTTGACATCTACATTAAATTCAACGTTGTAAAATCAACGATACCAGAAACAAAATTTTACCATAATAAAAGAACCCACATGAAGCACTTGTGCATATTGGTGTGATGCATCCATCCACTTCGAGTGCAAATAAGTTGATGTGGTTGTGGGCATTGAATCTTCCTTTGGGTTTTGAATCTTGTTCAGGTTTTCTCAATAAGGTTATTGTTTCTATGTTCATAGGATATGACATCAGACATCCCAATATAATTTAATTAACAAGTACTTTAAAGGATTATTTAGGCATGGGTCATGCCATCATAATGCTTCCATGATGTTTGTTCATTAAGTTATCTGTCAATTATAAGTTTCTGTTTCCCATCAATATGTGTCTACTTCTCGGTGCTGCTCCCAGAATTAGTAATTTTAACCTCCCAAATCCGTGTACCCGTCGCATGCTTCCTAAATGGATCAAGCCCAACTTATCAAAAGAATTCCATGCAGGATAGACTGCGTATGTTTAATATGCATATGAATAACACAATTCTTAAACGATTTTGACACTCTTCATCCCTGTTCACGTAATATATGATCATAAAAAGGGGTTTTTTTATGAGTCAATAACTCCACATGGGGGATTGAACTTCATACATTCTTTCAAACGGTTGGATTTCACAAATTAATACAATAATAGTCAAGCTGTAACATATGCCCTTGTACTGCTATTTCTATCTTTAATGCTACATTCCTTATGTGTTTCACCACTGTATGAGAATACTATTCAATAGCAGGTCTCCTACCAGGCATAGATAGAACAATGGCATGAATGATTAACTCTAATGCCAGCAACAAAAATGTCTTAGTCCATGGGACCTAGGACTTAAATGTACAAATCCATCATGAAATATAGTCACATCAATACTAGCCAACATACAATCAAATAGAGCTAGGCAACACCTCGCTATCAACATTCATGTTCTGGTTTACTGGTTACAAAAGGTCTCTAGCCATTTAAGGTCTCCTTAACTTGCAATATCCTCACAACATGATGGAAAAACAAAGTAAACTAATGAGTTGGCATCTTCACATTCAGTGGTGCATTTAAAAGGAAAAGCATTGGCTGAGCTGGATCTTAAAGAAAGAAAGTAGGGGCAAATGACTAACCGCATCAGCAGTGGAATTATCAACATCCATGTGGTGGCGGAGCTTAGCATAGAGCTCGGGACTCCTGTAGACTGATCCAATAGGCATATGGGGTTTGATGAGAACGTCGAATTGTAGAGATCCCATGTAAAAAAGCATAGCGGAGATGTATATAATAGGTGCGAAGAGGAAGAGGCCCTGGCGACGGAGGAGAAGGGAAAGGAAGATCCAAGAGAAACGATGGGGGAAGGAACGGGCGGAGGGTTTGGAGGAGCGGAGGCGACGAGAGCGGCGAGGGGAAGCAGGGGGTGAAGGGGTGTTGTTTCCGGTGGTAGGGAGTCGAACTTTAGCATGCATTTCAATCACATTGATAGGGGAGGGGAATCCACATCAACGGCCTTCCCCCTCGCCCTTTTTCTGAATCAGAGGATGTAAATATGTAATGTTTTTGGTTGAACAATGACTCTGTGTGTGTGTGTGTGTGTGTGTGTGTGTGTGTGTGTGTGTGGGAGTGGGAGGAAGACGATGACTATGACGATGATGGCGATGCTTTAGACTTGGATACAACTTTCAACTGAGTCTGAGAACATGGTTGGGAAGATCGAGTGGATGGATCGTTTATTAGAGCCGTTTGTTTAAATAATAAGCAATTGCTGACAGGGGTGTTCACGGATGGTTAGCCGAACCGAAATTGCATTTCGGATGGTTAACCGGAGATACCGGTTCGAGGAATTCGTGAACCTAAACCTAAACCGAAAATACCGGTTAACCGATAATCGGTTAACCGGTTTTTTCGGTTCGGTTATTCGGTTAACCAATTAACCATTATTTAATTAATAAATTAAATTTCAAATTAAAAAATTCCAACAAATAATTTCTAATCAAATGCCAAAGATAATAATAGCGATGAATAAAACTATAATTTATCTATATAATATCTTAAAAAGATTAAATATTATCTTTAAAAATCTAATAGAAACAAGCAAACTAGTTTATAATCTTTATAAATTAAATTGTTCTAGTATGGTTTTTCGTAGTTTTAGGTTTAACAATTTGTGACACCCTTGCCACATTAACCACCAATTACAATTCACCCAGGATTATTCACCAACAAACAGATATATAATGATCTGATACCTTAACTAAAGTGCGGAAGAAAAAAATATAAAATAAAATAATACCATTCTGACAAACACCCTACGGTGCTACATAGGTTACACATCTAAGTCTACAAATCCAAAAGTATTACATCATCCCAAAATTTATTACAACATTAATTCCATAAAACAAATACCAAGATAAAACAGTGGAAATCTTCAAACACTTCAACTGATGACTTAGCTAGACGGTCCCGCAGCGGATTTCCCTTTTCCTGTAAAAACGTAACAACTGAAGGGGTAAGCTAAAGCTTAGTGAATACCATATGATTTTACACATTCTACAAATCATTATGATGCCACCCAGAGTAACCGCGGTAACACATACCGTATACTCCACACGTACCCCAGGTACGCAAATCCGAGCCGCAGCTCCTTCGAGCTGACACTCGGCATAAGAAAAACCAACCATCTGAGGCAGACATTACATCGGGGATGACTTACTGTCTATCCTGACCACAGAGGTGTCAAACTCTTGGTCATATAGCACAGTAACATCAAAGTACAGATGCGACCACGCAGGTCCATCGAAAGGATGCACAACAAATGAACGGACATGCAACAAGTATGAATGTGCATCATCATATACGCATGTTAGTAGAATGCCAAACGAATATGAAACAACATGCCTCAGCAGGCAATGCAAACATAATGCAGATGCAGCAATGTTAAAATCAAAGGTACTCACAGTGGGTGCGTTATTAAACTTCCAGTTATCTTATTTCTCTTCAGAATTTCAACCGGACTCAAAAGTACCCCACTGTGGGTTAAACAACACCACAAGGGACCTGTTTCATTTCCATAATGAAAACATATTATCATTATATGTTCTTTAACAATTTACCATTAACTTGTATAAAATAAAGTGCTACAACATTCGGAAACGCCATCCGAAACTCATATTTTTAAACCGTTATTCAAGGTGTTAATATTCCCAATTAACCCTCCATTATATGCCTTATTATAGTACAAAAGATATCCCAAAAGTTTGTTTATTTGACCATAAATTCGGATCCTTTTAAACCCATCCGAATTACCCCAAAAACGAATGAACTCGCCGAGTAGGCATAAGGAACTCGCCGAGTTCCTATCCGGATTTCGGACCATTGACTAAATTTCGGACACATCCGGATTAGGTTGACCCATCCGAGTTCGGGTTGACCCATCCGAATTCGGACACCTCCAAGTTCGGTTCTTAGTTTGATTTCGGTCTTATCCAAATTTCGGGTCTCATCCGAATTCGGGTCCCAACCGAATTCGGATCCAACACTTATGAATTTTTGAAGATTTATTCAAACTGTTCTTGAGAACTCGCCGAGTTCACATGCAGGTTTTGCAGTTCGCAGCTACGGGTTTTTAAGTAAAAAATGCCAAAACTCAAATCTAACAACATGCAATCCATACGTTTAACTTATTACTATATATTGAGTGTTTTTACATCATATTCCATAACATTAACATCCAAATTCGTCCAGATTGGATCAAAATTAAAGAAAAACCTCAATAACACTAAAACTTAATAAAAAGTCAGATTTCTAACCTTTTTGCACAAATTAACCGTTGATTCTTGTTCCAAATGCTTCAGAAACCTTCAATAGTTGATTTCTAACTAATATAACATACATGCATCAACATTTTCAGATTAAAATCCGAATTCCATTTCTTTATTCTTCAAAATAAAACCCCAAAACTTCAAAATTATGTTCTTACCTTAAATCCAACCGATTCTTGTTAGTAATCAGATGAAATCCACGAATTTGTTTCCACAATTTCGAATTTTCAGCAAAGATTTAGAGAGAGATGGAGAGAATTCTTTAGTTGTAGAGAGAGAGTGAGACATCATACAAATGAAAGACCAATGGTCTTTTATTCCTTAATTTCAACTTTTGTCACTTTTAACCCCTCAACTTATCTAATCCCACTAAATACTGATTTTGTCTTAATTTTATCCTTACTAACAATTATAAATCATAATAATAATTCAAAATTTCAAAGCTCATAATTTCTCAAAAATAGCAACCAACTTCCAAATATCTAGATACATAGGCATTTTTAATAATTTAACTTAATACAGAAATTCATCTAATTATCCCAAATTACAATAAATTAAATTTGAGGATGTTACACAATTAATGTAAACTAATAAATAAGCTGAAATTTTAAATTATTGTTGGGATAAATGTTAATATTTATAAGCTTAAAAGTTAAAATATATAAAATTAAATTTTTTTCAGTTTTTCGGTTAACCGTCCGTCACCAAAATCGTGAACCTAAACCGAAACCGAAGGTTTTTTTTCGGTTCGGTTAACCAAACCGAAAATAATTAAAATATTGGTTCGGTTAACCTCAAAATCGGAACGGTTTTCCGGTTTTTCGTATCGGTTTTTCGGTTTCGGAATTTTTTGAACACCCCTAATTGCTGAGGACAACTTCACATTATTCTAAGACCAACATGGCCTTATTACATATATATCATTCTAAAGCTTTAAAACTCAAGTATATATCCAAATCCCCCCTAATGATATATATGTAATAAGAAATTTTGTAAGAATATATGCGTAATTCAAAGTTTACAATGATATATATGAAATTCTCCCTTATTTAATTCCGACCAGAGAGAGAATGCCTCTTCTTCTTTGATACCAAACTCTATTACGTCGCACCTCTCACCTATGTTTGCTCTCACCAGAAATTAAACTCCTAACTTGGGTTTGCTTTTCACGGGTAACCCTCCTCAACTCGGTTGTCCTTGCTAGTGATCCTCCCTAACTCGACTATCTTTTGATTTCATCAATTCTAAACAGTATTAAAGACACAAATAAAATTTCATATCATTCCACCTTTGAATTTTATAAACCCACTCTACATGCTTGTATTTTAAAATCTCTTCTCTGTATGTTTTATCATAATCCTCTTCATCGTTTTTATCCGCTCTCTTAGACATTAATGTCCACCCATTGACAAAGAATTTCTCCATCCAACGTTTTCATACTCTCAATATGCTCTTTTCTTCTGATACACTCTATGATTAAGGATCTAAAGCACTTAAGTTAGGTTATAAAGAACTTGATTTTATGAGTAGTCTTGATATGAGTTTAAGAACACATTTAATTTGATTGATATTGGAATATTGTTTTTGAAAAACAATTGTTAGACAACCACCTCAAAACTAGATAGGTTTAATTAAAAAAAATAAGGATGGTAGTCATTCATCATTTTGTAAATTCATACACTATTAACAATTTTTTAAATCAAAACAAAATTATAGTTTTCAAATCACATCAAATATGAATTCAAAAGAATAATACAATTTCTTTGGTTATTTTAAAAAGAATAAAAAAAATTGATGATTTTATATAAGCGTTTGTAGAAATTTAAAACAATCTGAAAATTATTGCAAAACTTGCAATGAGAAATAAGATTGATGCTAACTGCAACTTACACATAAAAACTATTGGTTATTACTAATTAGATTCCCTCTATTATGTGTTATAATGTGACATGAATCATGTTCGAAACGTCTAATTTAAGAATTTTTTTAAAAATTGTGATTTAATTTACAAGATCAATGTAATATGCATACGAGGTGTGGTTAGTAAAAGATGTGTATTAAAGTGATGGATGTTAATTTTATGAAGAAAAAAAATGTACAAATCATTAAATCATCTCAAGAAGTAAAATGGACCTGAATACAAGAAAAAAAAAGAAGTAATATTACTACTCCCCACAATTTGCAACAGGATGCAGCTCATTATATGTTAGTCAAATGTCAAAAATAACAATTTTTACTTATTTTACTGTTTATAATAATATCATTTATTTTTTAATTGCTAAAAACATCTATTTTTTTATTTGATAACATGTAATTTTATATTTTTACTGTCTCTAACAACTTTTTATTTGTTAAAATGTTAGCAAGTTATCATAACTTTTTTGTTACCAAAATTTACAATAACTTTTCTTATTTTTACCAATAACAATAATATTAAAAATCAAACCAATACATATAAGCATAATTGATGAACTTCATGAACACATGAAAAACAAAATCTGTCACATACGCATAAATCATTCATACTTAAGTCATTCAGACACAAATTGTCATTTGCATTAAAAATGAATTCTAAATCAATCGAATACAATTTTGAAAAATAAAATCAAAACCACAAATCAAATAAATCAGTCTGGGATAACATCAAATTGTAGATCAAGAAAGAACATCGCTCAAGTAAGAACAGGAACATCCATTTAAATTCTATATCGTGCATTCAACGATAATAGAAAACGAGATTGAGATTAATATGAACTCTTGCTTCATAGTTCATACTTTTGATGAGAGCATATATCTAAATCAAGATCCACAGATCAAATTTGAGATCGGGAGTTCAGAAGATTTGAATCTAAAGACTATCTTTGACTGACTAAAACTAAATCCGATCCAAACCCATGACTGATGAAACCTTGGATTTAAGATGTGTTTAATCTTTAAACACAAAAATTGATCTAAACTCCTTTAGGCAGATCTCCTATGGAGGCAAAGGATATGCCTATCATGAAACCCTTTTGTCTTCGAACAAATCATTGTCTTTAATGAAACTCTCAATAGTGTGAAAGAGAAACGGGTAGATCGAGAGAAATTGTGGTAGCATGGTAGAGACAAGTAGTGAAGATGAGCAATGGTGGTGTGTTGGTCCTTTGGTGGTGCGAAGGTCATGTGGTAGTTCTCAGCAGGGAGAGACGGAGACTAATAGTGGTGGTGAGGTGGTTTTTAAAGAGGGTTAGAAAACCAGGGTGAGAAATGAAAGCATAAATAATATCTTTTGAACACATTTTCTGAATAGTTGAAGTTCTACATCAATTATGTGATTTTAAGTTGAAGATTTTGAAAAGTATTGAGTTGTAGTTAAATATTTCGTAAATTTTTATTATATATTTTGTTGCTATTGATAAAAAAAATAAGGTATCAAAAGTTATTATTGGTAATAAAAAGTTAGGATAAGCTACCACAATAGATTTATTGGTAAAAATAGCTATACATAATAAAAATACAAAAACTAATGTTATTAGTTATAAAAAATACTATAATTATAAACGATGAAAAAATACAAAAAATTGTTAGTTTATTACCATTGTTAAGAATTGACCCTTTATATGCCATAAAAGAGGTTAACAATTAATAAACATTCTAATCATTTTATTTCATAATTATAATAATGCTACTACTGAAGGGCCGAGTGTAATATTAAAATGAGGGGCATCCTCGACTCTTCAAAATTCATCATTTTAAACGCATCAACACTACATCAGTTTTTCTCTATCCATCATTTTAATTTTAGAACATTAAAGTTACACACCATTTTCAACTATTCATCCAAATAGTCATTAATCCAATTAATTCTTGAAGAGAGAAAAAAAAAAAAAAAGAGTGAGGGAAAGAGAGAAGCTGCTGGAGGTGAGGAATAGCCGTTTGGAAGAATATGGCCGTGATCTTGCCGGGAAAATCCCGGCCGGTAAGGCCACCAGCCTCATCAACTTGAGTACACCAGTCTCCCTTATGGCATCACACTAATCTATGTCTATCTTCCTTTAGGTGGCATTTGATTTGTGAAATTTAATAAAAAAATTGAAATTTAATTATAATTATAATATGTTTATTAGTAATGGATAAATGATAATTATTAATAATATTAGTTAACAATGTATATTCTAATCTAATTCTGAGAAGAAAGTAATGTCAAATTTCTAAAAATAAAAAATTTGATAATAAATGTATAATAACTAACTCTTCTATCATTGTTATAAAAAGTGCAAAACAATACCCTAGTTTTAGCAAAATTCATCAAAAAACAGTTTCTAGAATTATTCGTTAATCAAACAAATGGCGACATTTCAAAACAAAAACCACCAACTAGATAGAATTTTAAATGTTTTCATGTGTCAGACAGACGATGACCAGTTCCGTATTAAACCGAAAATGCACAAGTAGAAACAAGCACTAAAAATGTTATTGCATTGCATAACAGCACAGCGCTTATGACCTCAAAATATAACACCAGCTGGTGGAAAATCTTTTAGCTCATCAATCAGTCTATTAATTAAACCCGCCAGACCAGAGAGGGTCTTGTTGAAGATTTAATCATGCAAAGTTCCCAAAATGTCCTCATCCCTGAATAGATGATACCTGCACCAAACAAGGCCGAAAAACTCACTAAAACCAGACAATCTGCAAAATTGGGTAAGCTTTTACAATTTGGTATGGAGCATCCGACATGCAGCTTCAAGGGAACTTGTCATGGCAAAGCCCAAAAATGGTGATTCCAATGAGAAACTAAAAAATCGGGTATACATTTTTGGCATGTATATGTCTTGCAAACAAAGAAAATCATCACATACATAAACCCATTACAACTCATAATTTAAGTCTTCAATGAAAACGTTTATAACATTATGTCTTAAATATTTAAAGAACTTCGGTATATTTACTTTTAAAGCAACACAAGTATCAACTATTTATGATTTATCAATCTAACAATTGCAAAAATCAAGATGATAGCTTCATCTACGCATTCAATATGATTGCTATTATGTTCCTTATCATAAAACATATCAACTTTTTGATAGATCCTAAGCAACAGTTAGAAATTTGATAAAATAAGACGTGTTAAAAGATCAAATTCTTATAAAAAGATGAAAAATGTAATGGCGTTTGGAGGCGGGAATGAGAAGAAGCATTTGAGTCAAAGGTTGAATATGAAAAGCAGGACCAAAAGGTTTCAAACTTTTCAAAGAACCCAGATTCAAAAAAACACAAAACCCGTACTATGATGCCATTATTTATGTTCATCCCACAAAAATCCTGTGAAATCAACAATAAAATTGATATGAAGGGCAATTGAATAACAGGGCACCTTACAGAAAACCTGCAAGTATTTCAGAGCCATTGATATTGGGCTCTCCCCTATGATTGACATTCATGCCCATTTAACAATCTAGGTACAGCTAGCAATGATTTTCAGTACTAACAGATTACTGCTCGCTTCAGCAAACAATTGAATATCAATTTCTTGCGCTTATAGTTGTTTTTTAACCAAATCCAATGTTAAACCAAATGATACCCAGTGATGTTTGCTCCAACAGAGCAGCTGGCTGGATACATCTAAGGTTGATCTAAGGCAACTTGACTTGAAACTTCAAACGTGAACATTTATCCACCAAAACAAAATGGACCATCCCAATTCCCAAATTAGCATGGACTGTCTATTTCCCAACAAAGCATGAGTCCTAAATGGTTGAGATCAAAGAATAAACCCAGGATTCCTTTGGTTATGTTTAGTTCAACAGCATGTATCAACAACCATTATAGGGTTAACTGTTTTGTGTTC
This sequence comes from Centrapalus pauciflorus, assembly GCA_020465985.1. Classification (NCBI taxonomy): domain Eukaryota; kingdom Viridiplantae; phylum Streptophyta; class Magnoliopsida; order Asterales; family Asteraceae; genus Centrapalus; species Centrapalus pauciflorus. The sequence continues at coordinate 928,071 of JAANYP010004003.1, forward strand.
ATGAACTTAACCACCGGCCCATTTAAAATCAATGTAATGAACTCATGGCTACAAGAAGGCAAAGTTAAGGTCTATTATGGTCACTGTCCAATCTAGCTTCATAAGATTCTAATCAAGGGCAGTCTTCCAACATAAACTTTTTAACCCATATTAACCTATTAGTCCAGAACTCAATGACTTTGATTTTTCCACACCAAATTAGAAAGATTAACACAAACTCCTTATGGTCTACCGGAAGTCAGACGATGAAGATTTGCAGATCTTTCGTAGCTAATCTAGACAACTCGTTAACAACCAGAACAGAAGTATAGAAGTCAATGTAAAGAAAGGTTGGTTGCAAGAAACGTGACTCCAAAACTATAACTGAGCAAGGCAGAACCATCAAAAACACCCTACTCAGATAAGTTTGCAAATGATAGAACCCTACAAAATCAGACAATACGCCAAAGACCACAACCTAATTCCATTTTTCTCATGCAACTAACATCTATAGAAATAAACCACTTCAATTTCACAAGTTTCTAACAAAGCAACAAATCCCTAAATAGTATTACCGATGTGTTGTCCACAACCAACATAGTGAAAAAAAAATAAAGAAATCATACTCTTTTTCACCAAGCTTTACTTCCGTGCCTCCATATTCAGGCAAGAGAACTGTATCTCCTTCCTTAACGCCGACCGGAATCGTGTTACCCGACTTATCACGAATTCCTGGACCAACAGCAATAACTTTACCGGAATTCAACTGCAACCCACGCCACGAACTAGTCAGATACAAAAATCAAAGTCGAATCCACACCACAGAACAAACGAGAAAACTAAAACAGTGCGAATTAATTACCTTAGAAGATTTCTCAGGGAGAAGAATACCAGCGGTGGTTTTGGATGGAGGAACAATTTTCTCCACCAATACTCTGTTGAGACATGGGAGTAGACGCCTCGCCATTGCTACTATGGTACTCTCTCACTAACCTTTTCTCTCTCTAGATTGATGCAGAGTGAGGCGGACGGCGTTTTTAAACAGAGAGGAAGGGTAGAAGAATACGGTGGTGGAAGGTTCTAGGGCTCTTTTGAGGGTTTAGGGTTTTTCTATAGACCCGGCTCCGGCGGCCGCACCCAATTCGTGGCCCATCCTATTCTCCTCTCGCTCTACTAGCCCAATAATTGTTAAGCCCGTAAAAGATGGCCTGACCCAGCCACTGAATTTCGTCATCATGTGATTTCATTTAATTAGTGGGTAAACTTTTATTGTATAATTTAATGTGGTCTACTTATTTTTTATATATAATTGAAGGGTGGTACTTCATGCATCATATCTTATATCTACAATTGACCTAAAACATGCATTTTTTTCATAACTCATCATTATATTTTATTTGTTTATACTCTTTTGTCCAATCAAAAGATAAGTATTTATAGGTCAAATGCATAGATGTGGTGTATGAGAAATTAGAGGTGGTACATGAAGAAATAACCATAATTGAATAATAGAACATAATGATGATTTTTTGTTATTAATGCATTTAATCATAATTTTATTTTTCTCTCATTTAATATATTATATTATATTATATTTCTATATAATACATCAAATGAAAAAATAATAATTAATTATATAATAAGAAAACCATTTGGAGTTTCTGGACCACTGGATGGAAAGAAATCAATGGTCCAGATTAATGACAACTCATAATTATTTATGAAATGTCTATTATACCCTTAATTAAAATCAATAATTATACTTATGTCATGTTTTTTAATTCATTTTCCAAATTTACTACCTTAACTTAATTACATTAAATTTGATTTTAATTTACCATTAATGAATTAATATTAAATCAATATTTACCTAAAATAAATATGTGTCATTATTATCCACAATAATCATAATTAGATCCAAATGTAAAAATTTGAATTAGATGTGGAATTTATTATTATTATGTATAATAAAGGAAAACATTAAATGTAACGTGTCACATCTATGTTCACCAAAACGATAATTACAACTTATAAAAAATAAAAGATAAATACAATTTAATATTTTTAAAAAAGATAAATATACTCTATTTTTTAATTTGTAAATAATAAAAATAAACACAATTATTATTTTTGTATGTTTTTATTTTTACTCATATACATTTTATATAAATAAATTTAATTAAAAATATCCACGTAATAGGTGGGTTATAAACTAGTGCATTAGTAAAATAAAAAAATGTTACATTGATTGATAAAACATAAAATATTTTACATTTTTCCTATTATTATTCCTTTCATTATTTTCAATATGATGTTTCTAAAAAAAGTCAATGGATATAAGATAGTTAATCATACATATAAAGTAATGTGTATAATGTTTTTTGTATTGATACAGAATGTGATTGTAAATTTGAAGATTATCAACTTGAGATGGAACCTGAAGCAATTGATACAAAATATTTTTTTGCCAAGATAGGTAATGTAAAATCATATTTTGACCGACAAGGGACATGAAATTCAAATTTTAGGCAAAAAAATAGTCAGATATTATTCTTTTACCAAAAAAGGGAGCATAAAATTCAAATTTTACCATCTTAATTGGTCATCAATACCCTTTTTTATCAAATTTGAATTTTATGTTATCTTTGTTGGCTTAAAAAAATTTCATATTACCTTTATTGTCAGTTTTTATATTTTATGTTACTTTTCTTGGTAATTTGTCTTTGTTATAGTTGAAGTGACATTACCAAAGATCTTAAAGAAAGTAAAATGTGGAACCGTATTTGTGTTGGAAAGAATTTCATATTATGCATCAGAGAGGATGATCTCTATTTATAAAGTTTTGACATAACCATCAATGACAGAATAGCCGCTATTCTGTTATTACACAGCTGTCACATATTCACAGGCAATGACGCGTAAAATTATTTTGAAGATCATAGTAAGAACCAAACATCATCTTTTTGTTTTAATAAAAGAATGACATGCACCTTTAGCCGAAAACTCATCCTTCAACATGAATAATTTAACTTTACTATCATAATACCTTCATCGCTAGCATATACTTGACTAAAATATCCTTTCTTTTTAAAATAACTTTGGTATATCAATAAGCCCCATGGTCTAATGTGTATGTAATTATAAATTATCTAGATATTAGACTTATATATACTCGTTTTAATCAAAAATAAATATAATTTTGAATTAGATGATCATAATAACTCTAAATTTTAGGAACGCTTCATCTAATTATTAAAAAAAACACTAATATATCGTGGCCTTTCCAAATTCCCGCTCATTTGAACGGTTTTTTATAAGACCTTTAGAGTTTTTCCATCGTTTCAGGTTTTGCGTACGCTACAAGTTTCAGTTTGAAGAAAATATATTTCATTCTTAAAAATTTGTAAGTAACACACATCCTTATATTATTTTGCATTATGCTTTCTCAAGAAGAATCAGACGGTTTGTGCAAAATATATAATATCGATCTTGGTTTGATTCCTATGATTTCAGCAGCAAATCAAAAGAGGTTAGCTCCCTGCAAGAATGATGGGTCTTTCCACACAAGATTATGATAAATGTGATTTAAAGATAACTATGTTTGAAGCATTATGTACACCTAAATGATATTGAACCTTTATGACATATAGTTTCATGAATAACTTATATATAAAAAAAAAAACAATAATAAATGGAAGTAAATTAACACAAAAATTTACGTTTCTCTATAAAATTATAATTTGAAAGGTTGAAAAGTTTACCAAATATTTTCGAGTGAAATTGAAAAGAGGAATTAGTGAACGGTGAATTATATGTTCTTCAAACTTTTTCTACTTCCCCTCCGTTTTCCTTTTTCTTTCTTTCCTTCTATACTATTTTACTAGGTTATTACCCGTGTACTACACGGGTTGATCTTATTAATTAGAATATATAAACAAATAAAGATATATAAAATAATCATAAGATTTAAATAAAAAAATAGATACGTGATTTCAAATTATAAACCAGAAAATATTTTTTTATAAACAACATTTGTTTTTTGATGTTAACTCTACATTCATTGTCTAAAATTAAAAGTTTTAAACCTTCTTTACTTTTTTAACTCTAGAAAGGACAACATTTGCATAAAAAAACACTAATTTGATGGCTTTATTTATAAAATATTTGCTAAGTAAATTCATTTATTAAATTTATTAAATTTATTAAATTTCTTTTCTTTTTTTTTCATTATTAATAGGAAAAAGATTCTGTACACGTGGCATATTATTGTTAAGTCAAGTGGCATTCTAATTAGGCGCCGTGTGGCATCTTGTTATTCATTTAATAGAATAGATAGATTATCATTGTTTTTCCATTTCTTTTCAAATTGGAACACACAATGTTAGTGTAAATGTGGTTTGACGTATTTATTTAAAGAGATAATTGCACAAAAAAAACTCTCAACTTGTCAGGTTTTTGTGATTAAAACCTCAAACCATTTTTCGTTGTATAGAAAACCCCGAACTAACCAAAAATCAGTAAATCAATGTTTTATCAACGGTTAACTGGTTGAAACCAGTTGTTAATCCTACGTGGACCGATAAATAACCTACGTGGATTAAATTTTAATTGTTGAAACGGGTTGCCAAGTATTACATATCATTTAAACAATCGTTGATAATGTAATCTCGTTTAAAAATTATCAACGTGGGTTTAAATGATGTGTAATATTTGCCAACCGGTTTCAACAATTAAAACTTATTCTACCGTAAGTTATTTAACGGTCCATGTAGGATTAATAACCGGTTTCAATGAGTTACTCATTGATAAAACCTTGATTTATGATTTTTAGTTAGTTCGGGGTTTTCTATGTAACGAAAAAGAGTTTGAGGTTTTAATCACAAAAAACTGACAAGTTGATGGTTTTTTGCGCAATTATCCCTTATTTAAAATACTTTTATAACCATATAGGATTGGCAAACGTTATAAGTTCTACTCAATCAACATTTAACTAATTTGTTTTAAAAAAAAAGCAAAGAGTTAATTACAAAAATGGTCCCTGTGGTTTGTCCTAAATTTTGGATTTGGTCCCTGAACTTTCAATTTTGCAAAAACGGTCCTTATTTTCATAGTTTGTTTGCAATTTTGGTCCCTCAACCTATTAACTTTTCTAATATGACCAAATTACCCTTATTTTGATGCAAACTATAGGGACCATTGCTAAAATTAAATTTTTAACTCTTTTTTATTCTTAATTAAATAAATTATTTTTAGTGTTACTTAAATTTAATAAACTATAAAAAAAATATTTAATTATTTATGTTGGTTAGTAAATGATTTAGATATTTTTAGCCTTAATTAATTGTAATCTACTATAATCAAAGTGTAACCCAATCAAAATTTATAATCGAAAAAATCATTTATGTTTAGAAATTATTTTTTAAAGGTTTCATAAATAAGATATTTTTATTCAATAATTATTTATACTGGTTCATACATTTATAATAAAAAAACATTTATGTTGATCAAACTACAAAGACCATTTATGTAATTGACTCTACTTTATTGTTAGTGTTAATTAACTTTAATAAATTATTAAAAAAATTATTTATGAGCCAACAGTTTAATTAATGTTAAAAATATTAAAGAACGTAAATAAATAAAAATTTAACGTTTAATTTGACCAAGTTAAAAAACATTTCCAAATGGTCTAAGACAACTCAAATTTTTTTATTTAACGTATCAATTATTTTATCGTTTTAAATTTTAATTACACTAAAAACGATTTAAATTTTTAGGTCCACATAACATCTTTGAGATTCATGATTAACAACTTTAATCATCAAACTTTGGTTTGTCAGACCTTTACATAAAAATCGAGAAATATAAATAGGTTTTTAATCTTTTTTCGTCTTTCAATTTGACTTTTCATTTTAATCCGATTAAATCGACACCTTAAAAATTTAAACCATTTAGATTTATCACTTTACCATTATCACCTTGTTTTAATACAAATGTAAACGGATTATAAAATAGAATCTTTGGTCGATTTTATTTAACAAGAAAGTAAAATGTATTTGACCAACAAACATATTTTTATTATAAATTTATGAACCAACATAAATAATTATAGAGTCAAATATTTGTATAATATTTTATATACGAAACCTCTAGAAAATAATTTCTAAACATAAATGATTTTTTCGATTATAAATTTTGATTGGTTTACACTTGAATTATAGTAAATTAAGATTAGTTAAGACTAAAAACATCTATATCATTTATGAACCAACATAAATAATTAAATAATTCTTTTCTTTTTTTATAGTTTATTAAATTTAAGTAACACTAAAAAATAATTTAATTAATTAAGAATAAAAAAGAGTTAAAAAATTAATTGTAGAAATGGTCTCTATAGTTTGCATCAAAATAAGGGTAATTTGGTCATATTAGAAAAGTTAATAGGTTGAGGGACCAAAATTACAAACAAACTATGAAAATAAGGATCGTTTCTGCAAAATTGAAAGTTCAGGGACCAAATTCAAATTTTAAAACAAACCATAAGGATCATTTTTGTAATTAACTCAAAAAGCAAATTATAATACAATCATATATTAATTTTTTTTAATTAAAAAAAGCTTATGTTTATCATCAAATGGAAACCCTCAAAATCGGAAAAAACACCTCCAAACTCTCCAAGCAAGAAATAAGGAAAAAAAAATTCTCAAACAAATCTGCTTCGATGTTAGGAGACCGAAGATTAGACATGATTGGCAGCTGATACAAGTCGATTCTTATCTACGAAGACTTTTTTCCTATTAAATTCATAATTCATGCTAGCATCAATTAAAATCCATACACGGTTAAATGAAAGACAACCACAATCCACCTACGCTTTTTAAAACAAAATTGTAGCTTACCCAACATACCATCAAGAAAGTGCCAATTGACATTATTAACGCTTTTCGAAATCTTTGATAAACATCAACTTTCTATCTTTTTTTATAGACATAAGATAACACTTCATTATATTAACAATGAAAGCATCATCGATAATTTGTTGCTTATCAATAAAAGCATATTGACAAGGCTTGGTAATCTTGTTAATAACAATTTTTTATTCAAAATTTTAAATATTATCATGTCAACATTATTTATACATGTGACATGACAAAGAAACATAAAAAAACGGTGCCACATCATCTTTTATATAGAATGCATCTAAATAATTGTACTGAATGACAATAAATTGTAAGTAGGATCCATTAAATGGTAACAATAAAAGTGTAAATAGATTGCTATTTTAATCAAATTATCCCGATTAAATATCCCAACTGAAAAAAAATTCTTCAACCATACTTCTTCAATTAAGAAATCTTGATACAATTGTTATTTTGAATTACAACTATCAATTTAGATAGGGGTGAGATGGATTCAGAACTGGCATCGTATCGGTACCTGGGTGGTCCAAACTTTTCTGTAGAATTTCGTTAGTACCGAGCAACGAACCGATTATATTGCTCTGAAACACCGCATAACTATTTTAAATTCAATAATTCGTATTTTTTTCATATGAAAAGAGTTGAACTAATTTGACAACCAAATGAAACTAATGTATATGGCCTGGTTGATTCGGCCGTATAAAAAAATTTGGCTAGTTTGATCTACAAATATATCAGCATTGACGTTATAAGTTCTTGTCATCCACTTGTATAAAAATTGGACATATGTGTTTCTCAAATATATTAAAATAAAATAATATAATTGATTAATTGTTGACGATTATGAAAAACAAAACATGTGATTTTGTTTGTTTTTTTTAATTACACATACTGAAATACAAAGCACCATTACATGATCCGGATGCTAAAGTAGCTCCATTTTATTTTTCATAAAATAGTGTTGTTTTGTCAATTATCATGTATATTCAAAATATAACTTTTTTAATGCACAAACTATAATTAATGTTGTTACATAAAAATATAAAAACGAGTCAAACTTTTATTGAGCAACTCGACCTTGACTCAATCCTGTAGACTTTATCGAGCTTGATCTCAAGCTTGAGCCTACAATCAAGCTCAAAAATTTTGATGAGTCTAGCTTGAGTTTTTAATAGCTCGGTTGGAGTTTTTATCCAACTTTCCGAGCTTTCTATATAGTTATATATCAATTTAAGTTTTTATTGAGCTCATCGAATAATTTGAGTATCGATATAAGTTTATATAGAATTTGAGTGTTTGACCTCAAATGAGATACCAAAAATAAAATAAAATAAAAATATTTATAGATACATTCAAGCTTTTCCATGCCAGTCACATCTTACTTTGAGTACTACTCAAGTTGAGGTCAACCTTGCATTTAAAAGCTCGTTGAGCCATCGAGCTAACCTCGAGCCTAGCCTAAGAGACGACGGTGCTCTAATTCGAGTCAGCTTGTTTGTTGTCCTATTCTTTTTATTTTTTGAGGACATACAAGACTTTCGCAAGTCATACATATAATAAATTAATGTTATCACACCCCTCACTTGCAGAAAGCTTACTGCTCAAAATAAAATTCTTCTACATTAAATTTAATTTACTTCTTATTTTATGACTTTATTTTGGCCGAAAATGTGCAAAGAGTAGCCCTAAGATACATAGAAGGATCTGATACGCTGAAAAGATGCAGCTAAATATATCATATATATGTAATTTACTGGACCAACAAGGCCCATTTCACTTGGACGAAAGGTCCATCAACTTGAGAAGAGAAGGTCAATAACATCATTCAAATATCATTTTTATATTATCTAGATATTAATGTATCTAAAAATCTATTCACAAATTTTAATTTTAATATAACCATTTACCGTTATCTTTACTTTTAGAGTTGAATAACACAATTATATATATACACAACTACCAAATGGCAAATGGGCAAATGGTATCCAGTTTTTTTTTTTTTTTTTTTTTAATTAGATTTAACTTTTTCATAATACAAAATTTCAAATTATTTAAATAGTTATTTTACATGCAATAAACAAATAAGAGATTCAAATTAGTAATGTAGAATTTTGCACATAAACTATACTGAAAAGATTCATAATTTACCTTTTTCCTCATTTACAGCCAACTTAATTTGAATGCGGTTTAATGGAAAACCAACATGTATCGGAAAACCTTGGAAACCTCCATGCACCACCACAAATGCATCACAATTCCCGTGTAATGCATCAAATTCCCCGCGTGATGCATCAAATTACCGCGTGATGCATCAAATTACCGCGTGATGCATCGGCTTTCTGCGTGATGCATCACCCGATCCAATGGCTATAAAATGGTTCCCGGGTTTTCTGATGCATATAAATTTTCCATTGAACCCACCCCCTATATATATATAGGTGTAGGTTCAAGTGAGTACCACCAGAGGTACCTGACTCAAAATATTTTTGTAATTTTTTTTCATAATCATGTTTAAATTAATAATATAAAATTGCTCGTTAAAAATCACACATAAACACACACTACAACTATGTGAAACGTGCATGTTCACATGAATTGCACTGTTGTGAACATAGTATGTATGTTCACACTAAGCTTGTTTACATAAATTTTTTCACGTTCAGGACCGGTCCAATCATTTTTGGGGCCACGGACAAAAACTTAAAAGAGACCCTATATATATATATATATATATATATATATATATATATATATATATATATATATATATATATATATATATATATATATATATATATATATATATATATATATAGGTTCAAGATCTATGGAAAACCATCTTTGACTGGAAAACTGGAAAACCATATTAAATGCACATGTTCATTACGGTAAAATGTTAAATTTAATGCACAACTACAACATACATATGTTCAAATGTGCATTATTATTGACTAGTTCACATAATTTATATGTTCATTAGGATAAAATGTTTCATTTCATGGAAAATAACAATATGCACATGTTCAAATGTGCAATATGCATGAACATGTGTATATTACGCATTTTTGCATGAAATTAAATATTTTGTCTTAACGAACATGTATATGATATGAATTAGTTAATCATAATGCAATTTTGAACATATGTATATTATAATTTTACATGAAATTTAGCATTTTATTATAATGAACATATGCATTTGATATGGTTTTCCAGTTTTCCAGTCTAATATAGTTTTCCATGGATCTCGACCCTATATATATATATATATATATATATATATATATATATATATATATATATATATATATATATATATATGTGTGTGTGTGTGTGTGTGTGTGTGTGTGTGTGTGTGTGTGTGTGTGTGTGTGTATTCAAAATAAGAAAAATTCAAGTAAAAATAATAAATTAACAACAAAAACCTATAATTACATAAAGTTAAAACTAGAAAATTTGTAAGTCAATAAATTTGTTTAATTGTTAATAAACCTAAATATATGTTATATTTTTTTGAAGATGGCCCCTATGATTAATGGGCCTGGGCAATCGCCCGTGTTAACCTTGCTCAGGGCCGGCCCTCACGTTCATATGACTTTTAAAATGCTATAAAGTGTGAATTTGTGTAATTTTTTACAAATAGCATAATATTATTTTTACCAAAAAAATTAAAAAAAACAACTTTTTTTCGCAGCATGTTCACATCCGAACCCATATGTTCATAGGTAGACACAGTGCTTCACATTTTTTATGTGCTCACACGAACCATCTTAAAAGAAGAGCTTTCGGTTTTTTTCACCCCGTTTTATATAGTATGTATGTACGTCCTTAATCACCTAACCGTTCAATTTACCAATTACCTCCCACTTCAATTCTTGACATCCTCAAACAATCCTCAAATAATGTCGGCAATCCATGCGGGTTCAATTAGGAATGCGTAAAAATCAATCTGGACGGACAAAATCGTAACACCGAATCAAAATTTATGGAAAGTGTTTCATTTTGTCTGGTTATCATTTTTTAGGGTTTAAAGGATCATCTATTGATTCGGATATGACCAAAATATTTTATCTTTCATCAAGCAAACGTCTTTTTATATTTGTATTTATACCTTTTTTTAAACAAAGTATAAGATTTTATTAATCAAGATTACTCCTCGGCCCTCGCAATAGAATTTTAACAAGAAAATTGGACTCCCAAATCAAGTTTACAGACGGATTGTAAGCAACTTTTGCAACATGATGTGTTGTGAAGGAAGTTACCTAAGTGTGACGTCCATAGTAACTACAAATTCATTTGAGACTTGAGAGATCCAAAATCAAATGTCTGAAACCAACATTGCTAGCGTCAATGGTGAAACATTTTCTGTGAAGGCAAGCAAAATCGCCAATCTTCAGTCAGATTCAATGATTGCATGAGCCCATCATTTCTTAGTGGTCTATGCACAAGCCGATCGAATTGCTTGAAGCTCTACGCCTAAAACATAATCTAATTGACATTTCTTACCAAAGCAAACAACCAAGGTTTCTAGCAACAACCCTGATAGCAGTATTCAGTTTCTTGAAAAAGAAATCACAATTAAGCTTCACAATATTTATACTTTTCAAAACTTAAAATACAACAAAAAATTTTACACAGTTTATGATTTGAAATGGAGTAGTTCAACAACAATTTTTTTTTCACATTAGTCATGGGCTCATTAAGACCCAAAGAATGCTTATTTTGGTTTCAAAATTTTGTGGTTTAGACGTTTAGTACCGGCCCACTCTACTTATTTTGCTTGTTCGGAGAGCCATTGATCAAAAACCTCACAGCCATCAAGTCAACAAGGATACAAGGGAGCAAAGCAGACGTGAGTGTAGGAGGGATGGTGGTGGTCAAAGGAGGTGGTTGCGTTGCAGGGACGGGGGAGCAAAGGTAGGAAACAAGAATGGATTATGGATATGGTTGGAGATCAAGTGTTTTGGGATGGTGATGATCAATTATAAATGTAATAAATGCTTCGTTGAATGAAAATCAAAAGAATTAAATAAAACTTTAGTGTATATAGACATTTAGCTTCAAAAGAAAGAAACTGACATTGTGAAGTTCAATCAAATTAAAGAAATTCGTCATTCCTTATTATTATTTTATTCTTTTTGTATTGTACTGTAAGCCTAATGCATCGAAACCGAATTTATGATAAAATTGGTAACGTTGTAATGTAAATATGTAATCAAAGTTTTATAAATATGTTTTTAGGTTTATTATGAAAAAACCAACATAATTTTACAGTTTTTGCGCCTCAACTTAAATTTTCTTTTGTAGTTTTGTGACATTTGACTATTGAAACCCGATTATATTTGGCAAACCGGATTTTTTAAAAACAGAATTCAGTTTCTAATAGTCAAATTTCATTAAACCAGAAATAAAAAATTAATTAAAGAAAACTTCTGTGAAAAAATAACACGGAGGAAAGAATACGCAACGAATATGATAACATGTTAGTTTTTTTTTTTCATAATAAACCATATGTTTTTATTGTTATCCTAATATTCTTTTTTCCGAATATTCATATGTTTTTATAGTAATTCTAACCTCCCTTTATGTAAATATAGTATGAAAACAAATTTACTTTCCATTTTTTTGGGAAAATAGTTAAATGCATTATATGAATGTATTACTAACGAAACAGAAAGAAGAAAAACATGACATGTCATAATATCGACCTTCAAAATTATGTCAACTTTTAATATCAATCGTTTAAAATGTTAAAAGTGTTATGAGTGACCCTAAGGTTTAGGGTTCGACTCTTATTGTGGACAAATGTATAAATTTAAAAATAACATTAGATGATTGTTTTGTTGAGGCTTATCTTTTTCATAATTTTTGATTTTCGGTTAACTAATTTTAACGTTTGCCTAAATAACTTAATTTTAATATCATCATAATATTTTATTTTTTATTTAAATACTATAAAAGTTTGTATATATTTAAAATGTTACAAAAAAATTATTTTTTTGTTCAATTACATAGTTTCAATTAACTAATTATTTAAATATTTAATTTATTTAGTTATGGGCCGTGTTAAAAATTTAAACCTTTTTTTGAATTGAATAATTGATTTTGAAAGCACTACTTTGACAAATTTTATTGACTAATTACTAGTTATATCAGTTAAAAAATTAATATATCATTCAAAGAATTTTATAATAGCTTATGATATTTAATCATCTTAATGATTCATTCTTTTAAATTTATTATTTTAAATACTGAGTATATATTTTAGTTTGATCAATGATCAAGTTTATTGTTTTGGTGTTATTATTATTATTATTTCAATAATGTAAAATATTTATATATGAAAAAATAATAATAATAAGTATGTAACATAGTTGTATAACAATAAATACACCAATAAGTAATAATTAATCTTTAACGTTATAGGCACAAATTTGTAATAACAATAGTAAATTTTTATAAATAAATAATTTAAAAAATATTAAATTATAGAATAGATTAATCCAAGATTTTAATTATTAAGCGTTAGTTTTTAAAAAATTTAATACTACATTTAATTGGTTTTTTTAAAAATATTTTTAAATGTTATCACTACAAAAAAAGTGGTCTTCAACGACACATCCAGCGACATTATTAGCGACGTATTTTATGTCAGTGACATCATTAGAGACGTCAAAGGAGGTGTCGCTATAAATGCGTCGCATATTTTAGTGACTTTAAAAGGCACGTCGCTAAAATTTTTGACACCTTTAGTGACTTCTGGTAAAAGTGTCGCTATCTAAAGTTATATCTCTATTGGTGTCATTGTTTGTGTCGCTGTTCTTAAATTATGTCACTAGTTGTGTTGTCATCTGTGTCACTACTATCAAATGTTGTTACTAGTTGAATCACAATTTGTGTCGCTGTTTTTGAATGACGTCGCTACTTGAGTTATTGTTTATGTCACTATTCTTCGATGATGTCGTTACTTAAGTAGCTATATGTGTCACTGTTAATGAATGTTGTTGCTAATGACATTACTGTTTGTGTCACTGTTCTTGAAGAATGTTGCTAGTTGCGTTGCTATCTCTGTCGCTATTTATTGAATGTCGTCGCTACTTGCATCACTATTTATGTTGTTATTTTTGATGTCGCTAATTGAGTTGGTGTATGTCATTATGTGTGTCGCTATTATTAAATGTTGTCGCTAATTGTGTTATTGTTTGCATCGCTATTTTTGATTAATATTGCAATATGTGTCGCTATTCTTGAGTGATGTCACTACTCATGTTACTATATTTGTCGCTATACTTGGTTTATGTCACTATGTGTGTCGCTATTTGAGTCGCTGTCTTTAAATGATGTCGCTATTATTATTGTTGTTGTTGTAGCTATTTTCTATCAAATTATCATAAATACAATATTAACAATTATATCTTATCAAAAAACAACAATTAAGGTAAATCTATTGTTTATTTATTCCATCAAACTATATTATTAACAATAAGTTTTCATTAAAAAGTAGGTTATTTGTACTCAAAACAACAAATTGTTTTATATCAATTAAACTATCTATGTTATTCTTGGCCGATACTAAGAACGTCTAGAAGTCTTTCAGTTGCCCTTTGCATCTCTTTAGTCACCGTGTGTCGTAGCTTTTCCTCCAACTCATCAATCCTTTGTGCGTCTTCCAACTGTGTAGCTTTGATCATTTCTTGTTCTTCTTGTTCTCGATGCATCATCTCTCGTATACTGTCTCATTTCGTATTATTTCTGCAGTTTAATAATCTTATATATAGTGTTAGAGAAAGTAATACAACATAATTATATAGAATCAACTATATATATAATTAAAAATGCCATCAATCACTACTACAAAATCACTTTTTAATCCCAGTTATTTTGATAATAGACCCGGGTTCTTTAAGCTAGGTAAAAGGGGGATAGACTATTGATAAATGACATAGACCCCGGCCAGGGTAGAAAAGTTTTTAACCCCGGTTCCTTAATAAGCAACCCGGTCTGATATATTTTTAACCATATGTTTATGCTTTAAACACAGGTTTGTTAATAAAAAACCTAAAAGAGAATGCATACTTTTCAAAACTAAAAGAGAATGCGTACTTTTACTTTCAATGTCAACCTAACTACTATTAAACACTACTATTAAAAATTAAATTTGGTACTATGTCTTTAAGTTCAACAATAAACTTGTGAATTATAATAAACTTTATGCAAAATTGTACAAATATAAAGAATATCTAGTTAGAAAAATAAAAAAATAATGTTCAAATCATGGCAAATTGTACAACTATAAACTTTAGGCCAAATTGAACACAAGGAATGTCATAAGATATAAACAGGAACCTCCCTATGGGCAAATTCAATTGCTACCCCAAATCCAATTAAACATCATTAGAACAAATTTGTGAAAAATGTAACTAAGGTTTCATTTGCTTTATTCAACTTTTAGCCCATTCTTCTATAACTATTTGTTGTAGAAACAGTAAGTTGAAAAAATGGAAATAACTTTTCAGAGCATGGCAACACTGAGTGCAGACATTTATCTAACACATATATGTTAATTAAAAAAGAGAATTCAAAAGATGTTTGAGTTTGAGAAAGAGTACCTGCATATTTGCTAGTTGCATCTCTTCAAAAGATGGTTAATAAAAATAGAGACTTTTATCTTCTTGGCACACCATTGCCTCTACAGCAACGAGTATACACCTAATATATATGCACAATGAGATAACATTTCACAATAGAAATGAAAAAAAATGGGATGATTTTAAATGCTTCTATAGAAGATTTGTTGACCAATTTAGGATATTGATAATTTATACAATTAATATTTGTAGGTGATGCATTTCAATAACTAATTAACTATTGTTTTATGCATGATTTTTGTTTAAAACTATAGCAGAACTGCAATCTTTTTTATGTGTATGCTACTATATATGTGAAAATCCTGCCTTCCAGAGCTACAATTAACTCTATCTGGTATAACCTGTGCCTTGTGCATGGAAACTTGTCATGAACAAATAAGGCATATTGGTAATATAGACACATATAAGGCATGTATGCCTTGACTAAGTTAAACCAACATAATCAATCCATACTCAGTCATGAACAAATCTTTTAGTGAAGAAACTCTAAGCATAACAACATACTCAGTCATGAAGCAGAATTGTTGCAAAATTCACTTTTGTAGCCATTGGAAGGACTCAAGAAGCATACATCGAATCCTCTAATCCTAAAAGTTAGTTACGGCATCTCAGTTATACAAAAACCCACGTACATAGTACAACTCTACAAGTAACAAAAATGGTAGAAAATCGATTTATACATAGTAAAAAAACAGAGCAGGTAATGATCAGCAAATTAAAAAATAGAAATTGGTTTTTACCTGTGAGAGATTCGAAGTAGTCTAACTAGAGGTTGGAGCAGTGGATCTGTAGAGTTGGTCAAAGAAGTGTTGAGCTTTTTAATTCGATCATACCGTTACAAATAGGATCCTAAAGGAGCAGGTAAACGAGCAGTAAAAATAGGAGGATAATGAGCTGTGAGTGCTAGCTACCGGTAAGAAATAGCGGACAGATAGAACAACTAAAGTGTGCTTGTTTTCAAAAGATGGATTCATATACATATGTTTTCGTGATTAAATAAAAAATCGAATGAAAGTGAAATCAGGTTGAACGAGTGGATTGGCTTGTGATCCATCTATGTTGCACGAGATTTTTCATCAACAATTGCAAGAGAAAATGAACTGAACAAACTATTTTAAATTCCGTTGAGACACAATCGACAATTTTTGAAATCCGATTGAGACATGATTGGCAAAGGAAGATGAAGTCAAGAGGTTTATCATTCAATTGTTCTTGAATGTGAAATCATACCTCTGTTCTAATGTAGAAATCGAGAGTTGCAGGTAGGAGAATCTGAAATTCAAATCGAGAGGAGCATGAGGAGATGATCATGGTCAATCTACGTCGCTTGAGAGGGAGATGGCGTCTCACAAAGGGTTAGGGTTTATGATTAATTATTTTTAAGGCTTTAAGGCTTAGGCCCACTTTGAAGTTTTATGGCTCCAAACCTTTTGACAATAGACCTAATTTGATGTTTTTTATTAACCGAAAATACTTAGCAATTTCTTTAAAATAATTTACAGTATATCTTTAAAGGTAAGTTTGGTATGGATTTAAAAATTAGTATAATTTTTCTTATACAATTTAATATATCGTACACGTAAATAATTGGCTCCTAACACTATTTGGCTACAATTTTAATAATCAGTACAAAAATTATAATATATTGATGACTTAATTTTGATATGTATTTTTAAAGGTATTACAAGTGTTTCAATACAAGTTAATAAGCTTTTATATAAACACAAAAGTCAAAATCAGCAACGTGTTCAATGATTTATATGCATTTGTTACAAATACAGCGACACACATAGTGTCATACATAAAAATGTCTCACAAAATCAGCAACGCGCAAAGCGACTTATGTGTGCATGTCACAAAACTAGGGACATGCATAGCGACATGGGATGGACGTCACAAAATTAACGACGTGCAAAGTGACATGTGTTTGTATGTCACAAACTTAGCAACGTGCAAAGCGACTATTGTGTGAATGTCATAGAATTAGCGACATGTATAGTGACACCGTTGTGTATGTCACAATATCAGTGACATGTATAGTGATGCATTTGTGTATGTCTCAAAATCAGCGACATGTATAGCGACGTGTATATAAATGTTACTAAATGTTGTAACACGCATCGCGACATTGGAGACATCTTTGCCACTAAGCATATCACTAAAATTGTCACTAGTTTGCGACATGTATAGACATGTCGCTAAAATTGTCGCTGAATGAACTTTTTCTTGTAGTGTATTAGTTTTTTACGCCATGACAAACACAAGTTATACACGGTGAACAAAAAAATCTTTCAAAAGGTTTAATTATCAAGTTAGTTAAATTAATAAAGTTAAAACATTATAACAATATATTGTTTTCGTTGAAAAAAATGTGATTAATCGCAGCTGTCGAATCATGAGTACACAACTAAATATCTATAAAAAATTTAGAAAACTTTTAAAAATATATAAAGGGAGCTACTTCATGCATCGAACTCTACAATAATTAATCTCTAGGTCAATTAACCTACATCACTTTTAATGAAAAAGATGAACCATACACCTAATCATAAACAACAATTTAGTTAAATTATAGGTCAAAATTATAAAGTGTGATGTATGAGAAATTAGAGTATGGTGCGTAAAGAATTTGCCATATATAAACATCCATAAAGAACTATAAAATTATAAAATTTTTAATTGGAACGATATACGAATAAAACAGTAGTTAATTAAGGTGCGAACACAAGTTTCGAAAGACATAAAAAGAAACAAATCAAAGATAGGAAATTTTATTTGGATGACATCAATCTCCAAGGAATGTTCTTCCCTTTCCTCCACATGGACGTCAATTATTGAATTGACACAACTACCCCCGTTGCCCTCGCAATTCACAAACTTCTCCTCTTAGTTTATGAAAAGTTACAAATTTATCCTCTTAGTTTATGAAAAATTATAGACTTGATCTCCCAATTTTAAAATTATACTGACCAACCATTTTAAATTTTTACTTTGTTTTTTTTATCCCTCATCAATTTATTTGTTTTTATTTTAGTATAATCAATTTTTTATATTATTATTATTATTATTTATGTGATATGTGATATTATTATTAATTATCTAATAAGTTGTATTAGGGAAACACAATTGTTTTAGTTATTCATGGTTTTCCAAGTCCATGTCATTTGTAATTGTAATGTATGTATAATTTTTTCTTCACCTATAAAGATGTCTTTACAAGAGGACGTTTGGTACAGTGAAATGGAATTTAATTGAATTTGTAAGTTATCTTAATCAGTGATGGTTACACATGCAATTGAAAATGAAGGAAAAACTTTAAAACTTCATTTCCTTTCCATCTTTTCGAATCTCTCCATGTTGATAATGTAATAAGAATGATTAATTTATACTAAACTTCATTCTCGACTCCCTCCCATTAAGAATCAATACGTACTCTTGTCACATAACAAAAACTTACAATCTTATGTGATTATATTTCATTCCACCATACCATACTACCATACCATACCATACTACTACACCCCCAAATCTTCTAGAGTTGTTTATTAAATCAAACAACAATAATATGATTAAAATGTATAGCTGAACACAAAATCATTTGATTCACTTTGATCATTTTCATGTGATCTATAACTTTGATGAAAGTTGTTTATTACTTCAAAAAAAAAAAAATACCTCATAATATTTTGTTTTAACAAGAAAATCGTATGACAATCATGCTTATCCATCTCTTGCGGTGTCAATTGACAACCCGGCCATGCCTTGAATGATCATAGCCAACTTTTGTTCCCATTGTTAGCAAATACATAGCCATTGGCAAACATAAGTGGGTACGTCGGCGAATAATTTGATAGAGCATAGTAATTAAGAACTTCAAGTTAAATCACATTTACATTGTTCATAGCTATAACAACCAACAAGTAATTATATATAAAATCATATAAATTAATAATACTTTATAAAACAAACTTAATTTTCTTTCAGGCACAAATTGATTCCAGCAGAACGTACGAGACCCTCCTAGCTTATTACAAAGCGAAAAGCATCATCCCTTTTAGTTGTTGATCGAATATTAACACATCTGTCATCATCGATCAATTGTATATTTGTATGTGTACTTTTCAACCTTATTTTTTGTTAGAGATTGATGAACAACACAAAAATATATGATCAAATAACAGTCTGAAAGATAACATACTATATATTTTTTATAATAAGATAGATCTTTAAAGAAAAAAAGAAAGCATATATTAATGCACTTGTAT
Organism: Centrapalus pauciflorus; assembly: GCA_020465985.1. Classification (NCBI taxonomy): domain Eukaryota; kingdom Viridiplantae; phylum Streptophyta; class Magnoliopsida; order Asterales; family Asteraceae; genus Centrapalus; species Centrapalus pauciflorus. The sequence goes on from JAANYP010004003.1 coordinate 947,883, forward strand.
ATTATCTTTAAAGAAAAATAGGAAGCATATATCAATGCACTTGTATATTAGCTAGGCATAATTAAGTTGTGGTCCTAATTACACAAAGTTTGTGTCTTGGACCACTCTTAAAGAAAGGAGTTATGTAATCTAGAATGGCGAAAGATATTGATTTGTACATATATAATTTAAAAAAATGAGAAAAAGATATTAGATATGGATGGACGGATCGATCTTGATTGAAACAAATGAAGTCCATGAACAAAAATTTAAGATTAGGTAGTGATAAAGTGTTTGGGGGTGTGTGTATGCATGTGCAAGTGCATGGGGTTGATGATCATGCCACATGAATAAGAAGATGAATTTATGTATCAAGATATGATTGAATTTAATTATATTGTCCTACAGTTTATAATTTATTTTTGAATATAAAAAAATTCTAGTTCATATGAGTTTTTTTTCATAAAGTTTAACTAAAAGAAAATATATATTGTATGATGAATACAAAAACTTGCACCTTTTGTCACAATTACACCATCTCGTATATGTTCGTGTTTGATTACCAATGGTGATAGTTGGTGTTAGAGCATGGACCCGTCAGGCAGATTTTCAGATTCGTCTCTTCGAAAAACCATAGACAATGTTCGTTACTCAATCTTGGTTTTGAGTTTCAAAAGAACAAGTTCATTCCCATAAAAGTAAGTATCATGATATTGAGAATTTGGTAAAATAGATTGCCAGTTCGTTCGAATTCGGTTAACAGAGATATTATCGTAAATCCAACAGCTTTGTACGCTTTACAATGTAAGTGTTGAGACCAGTATATAATTATCTTCTCACAGATTGTTCAGTGGTTCGTAATATATCGAGAGACTTGATTAGGTGGTGATGATAGCCACTCCATTCAATAATGGCGTTAAGAGGTTGCTTTGATTCATAGTCTCAATTAATCAGAAAGTCAAACCTACAGGCTACATCTTTTTGGAGCTACTAATGTGTGGACTTTATAATGCTAGGTGACATGCAGATTTTGGATGATATGAACGTAAAAAAGTTATGTGAATATGCTTAACGTGAACATACTTTCACAATGATACAGTCTATGTGAAAATGCACGTTTCACGTAGTTCCAATATGTGTTTATGTGTCATTTTTGCAAATAGTCTTGTATTGTTAATTTAAACATGATTATGAAAAAAAAATTAAAAAATGGTTTTATGCGAGGTACTTTCGAGACTCCACAAAACTAATGGTATTAAGTTGAACTCAAATTCTATAAACTAAATTATTATAAGTTTTAAAAGTAAACACATACAATTTAAAAAAATAATAAACAACATGTTTTCTAACCGGTGTCTATTAAGTTATTAGTTTACAAAACTCGTAACTTATTTTTTAAAAGCTTTTCCAAATAGCGTATTGGTTTTGTATCCACTCGTTACATAATCCGAACTTCATTATTTGTGAGTTGTAGTTGGGAGTGGACTAAGCTTTTTGGGGAGAGATGGAAAATAGGAAATATGCAAGTGAAAAAATATATACTTGGAAATGAACCAAATGAGTTGAGTTGGGTGAATGCTTATGCAATAGGCCGACAGGGCACACCTCTTTCGGCTCACATGCCCCCCCTAACCTTCCATCGAAACCACTCAACTTGCCGACCCTATTCTCGTTAACACCCCTAACCCCCTCTTTAATTTGACCCCCTCCAATTACATTTCATCAAAAACTAACTCACTCTTTTTTTTCTTTTTTCTTATTTTTTTTTTTTTAAATCATGAAGTTTTATTTAAATTAGTTATTTTTTTCTTAATTTCCATCGTTTCACACTTTCACCTAACCAATAAAATATGCCTTTAAATTTTTATTATTATTTAATTTAATATCTTATAAAGCACATCATAAATCAAGTGGCCGCCACCAAAGGTGAGGAGAGGTTTTTCTTGGTTGAGGTCTTGAATTCGAGCATTGCCAAATGTGTTTCTCCTTAGCTGGAGGTGTGAGGTTTGATCCTCACCCGTAAGGTGTCTAACATTGGTGCTAACAACTAAACACTAACATCTGTTGTTTAAAATAAATAAATAAAAAAATAAGAAATGCACGAGTGGAGTGAAGGTAGAGTGGTAGACCCACTTGAAAAGGAAGGATGAAACCGAACAAAGTGCAAAAATCCATAAAACTTAACATGTGCAATACTCATACGTCTCCATTTTTCCCTACCAATTGTTTGCTTTAACCTTGTTTAGTCCTTTTCCTTTGGAATTTACATTACATTACATGCATATCACATATGCCTGGCCCCGGCCCTTCTTCAATCCCATACATACTCTTTTATTTTTCATTATTTTTCTCTTTTAATTTAATGTTTTTTTTTTCTTCATCTAATATAATTCTTATGCTAGCTAGCAGGATTTATATATGGATAATAACAAAAGCAACTACACTTGTAATGTAAAGTAAATGTGCAAGGTAAACCAGGAGAATAAATAACTCATATTTCTTCAATTTATATTGATATACCATTTATCTTGGACAAACCAAAATCTAATCGTATCAGATCCCACCGTATGTGTCATAAGCTTGCCATAAAAGACATTCTCTCGGTTGTCAAGAAACGTCGCACATGACACAATCTTCTATGTGTCTTCTTTTTCACTCTTTCACCATAATGACTGTTATTATAACTTCCTTTACTACTATTAACAGCCAAGTAACACGATGATACTCACATTAACTACTATCACTATATGACTATGTATGCACCAAGGCTCTTTGCCAAACATAAACATATAACACACAACATAATGCAAAAGATAAGACAAATGATAGCAATCTAAGTACACTCTCCACTATAGTACTTATATTCTCTCGTTAAACGCCTCTACCCTCATTATACACGCAACACACCATCTTAAAATGTTGAAGTTATCTATTGCCATGTGATCGAACTTGATTGTAAGAATTCATTCTTGGTACTTTTGTCATGTGATAACTTTGATGGTTCATTTTTATAAAGTTGTATCAGTATCAAATTAATTAAAAGTCTTAACAAGACCTAGGAAGCATGTATATGAGAAGGGAGAAGATTCATGCACCATCATTTAACTTTCATTGTCTTAAATTAGTAACATCTTCAGAAAAATAATGATTAGTAAACTTTTTTAAATTGTCACACCCATAAAAGGTTATCAAGTTACATTTTCTATAACGTTATTCATAAGCTATCATCTGTCTAAATAATTATCATATCTTTATACTTAATTATTGATTTAGTAAATTATATTTCAAATTCTTAACGGGGATAAACATGGAGGACAAGTAGGAAAAGCCCAAAAATCACAACGAATGGAACCAAACAATGGCCCCTCATGGCACATGTTATGGCACTAGGTACCATGAAGGTAGATTTAACTACCCGTTTGCCTTTTCTTTTCTTTTGAACAGCTAGCTTCCCGTTTGCCATTATCGATCATCATCTTTCGATTTTCTATTTTTTTTTCTTTCAAAAAGTATGGGACTAAAAGTTGTTTTAACATTTCATTCTTTAATAGAAAATTCTCATTACAATTAGTACGTATACCAAATAATATCATACTTATATTGTCAAATACATGACATTCGAATTCATTTTAGGTACTCAACAATTCCTTTCGGTAGTTGTCCTTGTCCTTGTGTCTTGTGAAGTGTGATTAGCTCGTCGGGTGATTCCAACAAAAATGGACTATTATTGTCTTTATAAATTAGTTAATCTGAACTCAATACAAATATGCAATCTCTTTTGAATATCAAACATTGTACGTGTTAGTATTTATATATGTATCATTGATTATCATGTGTTAGAAAAATCTTGTAAATACAAACAATATCGTTCTCTTGATTCTTTTATACAAAACATATATACTTTTAATATTAGAATAGAAAAATAGAACAAAAAGATTATTATAATGTTGTTTGACTAAACTAACTATTATAAAGTTTGGTAATTTTGGAAGTACTTGTGGGTATACTTCAGAGGTATCTTGTTATTTAAATATGATTGATGATTATAGAAGATATGATAATATTAGTCAATCATGCATGTTCAAAAGACATTGATGTTTTAGGTACTTAGATGTGACACGGGTTTGTATATCCAATTTATTAATTTTATGTTGCTACTATTTTATTTGTAACATAACCATAACATATGTAGTTATATAGAAAAAAAATAATATTTATATACAAGTCATAAACCACTCCCGTGTGTGGATGATACCCGTGGGTCAACACAATGAAAACGATGCTAACGGGATTTTTTCTTTTTAAAATCTTACAACACTACAAGAAACTCTACTTTTCGCAACGAATGAATTCGCGATAACTTGCTATATGCGATGACGGTTTTTTACGCCAAAAAAAGCAGTCTTTTCACCCGCCCGCTCCCTTTATAATCTATCTTTTTCACTTCTGCTATTCGTCGCATAAGCAGAAGCAGCGCCCCCTTTCTCTCCCTTTAGAACGGATGGCTCGCTCCCCTTTCAATCGGACGGCTTGTAGTGGAATACATCATCCTTGTTTCACTTGTCTAGTAAATCATAATATGAATTGAGCCTATTAAAATAATCACATAAACCGCTTTATAAACATGGCAAATACGTATGTCATGATATTTTAGACATTTTATTATCATCCGTGTGTAATGTAGAAATTACGGATTACAAAAACATTTGGAGAATCTGAGAGTCGGGATTCACTTTCAGATTGAAGTATTTCGATGGTTCAATCGAAATCTCAATTGGATAAAACTCAGAAAAAAACGAACAGAGAATATTGAGGGGGTGTTTGATAGCACTTATCAGGCTCTTATCAGAGGTAACCTCTTATTCGGTAAGAGGAAATACTGATAAGTGCGTTTGATATGCAGAAGACATAAGAGTCAAAATTTTCTTATTATGTCTTATCAGGATAAGACTTTGATATGCTACTTATCACCACTTATCACACAAAAAAAAAATACACGTCTCTCCCACCCCACCCCACCCTTACCTTTACCCCACACCTTACCTCACCCACCCTACCCTATCCTAAACCCCCTACCCCTTACCCATACCCTACCCTACCCCACCCCACCCCACCCTCAACATACCCCACCCTCAACCACCTAATCTCACCCTACCCTAACTACCCTTAACTTACTTATACCACCCCATCCCCATCTCCACCATTAACCCTACCCACCCCACTCCCAT